>PKML01001285.1:225293-277816 GCA_002933935.1 Eutrema yunnanense
TTGTCATGCAGGTTTTGGGCACACCAACAAGGGAGGAGATCAAGTGCATGAATCCAAATTACACGGAGTTTAAATTTCCGCAGATAAAACCTCATCATCCTTGGCATAAGGCATGCCACTAGTATTATATTAATATGGTGTTCTTTTACCAGTTGGACTCTAGGTGTAAATATTTGTCCAAGCATTGTCTCCGTTTAGTGAGGTTGATTGGAGTATATTTCGTGAATCAACTTCATATGAGAGACATGACATAGTACTGTGGGATTGAAACAAATTATTTCTGTGTGGTCTTAATTAATGGAATGTTTGTGGCTTGCTCAATATAAATTTTCTCTATTTTTGTGCCCCGTGCTTAAATTTGGCTTTAGTGATGGTTTTGCTTACATCATGTGTTTGTGGTTATCATCAGGTATTCCAAAAACGTTTGCCACCTGAAGCAGTAGATCGTGTTTGTAGGTTCTTCCAGTATTCTCCTAATTTGAGATGCACAGCGGTAAGTTATTAATGGTTTTGTCCAACTTTGTTACAGATTCTACTTTCATATTATGTTTGGAATCCGCATTGGAATCTCTAAACCCACGTCTCATGGTGTTCTGATAGGTCGAAGCTTGTATCCACCCGTTCTTTGATGAGCTAAGAGACCCAAACACTCGTCTGCCAAATGGTCGGCCACTTCCTCCACTTTTCAATTTTTAACCACAAGGTACAGTTCTTTATTTGCTACTTCTTCTTTTCGTGTTGGAATCCTTTTTAGGGGAAGAATAGTAGTGGGTTGATCCCGACCTATTAATTGTACTGTAGTACTCACATTTCATTCTCCATTTGAATATGTGTCCTACGTACAGAGCTCTCTGGCATCCCTCCTGAAACCGTGGACCGGCTTGTCCCAGAACATGCCCGTAAGCAGAACCTCTTCATGGCGTTGCACTCCTAAGACTCTTTCGTGTTTTCTGAGTGGCCTATCGGTCTTCTCTTCTCTATAAGCTCTCCGGATCTCAGTATTTGGGGATTTCCAGTAGGATATATTCGGTCTCTTTGTGGTTTTGGTTTTGGTTTTGGTGAGCTTTTTCTCCCTTTGTCACTCTCTCTATCTTTGTTGTGTCGAAGTGAGAGGATGCATGAATATAACACTACTTTGCCGGACGATGATATAGAGGAACATATACTTGTTAACATTTTGTAAGACTCAATGTGGACTGGCAAGTTCCAAGCCATAAGGCTCATAACACAATTATCCAAAAATATTGTGTTAATATAATAAATTGATGATCTAAAGTCTCTCAAGGAATGAGGATCAAACTGGGAACATAATCAGAGCAGCATTGTAACTCACCAACCACATCATCTATTTCAATCTTTCTGCACTTATCTCCCCTCACAATATAGACACAAACCTGTCTAGCCTCGTTGCGACAACACACGACGAAGCTCTTCCCGTATATATTATTATCGACAAAGTAACTTGTATACTCCATGTATAAACAAGTGAAATTAGGTATTAAGACACTCATGAACTATGTTGCAAAGTCAAAAGCAGTGACACCTTTCCGAACAAAGGAATGTCTCACTTCGAGAAGGGGATCTTGAGCGAAGTAGAGTCGAGCTGAGGTCAAAGACAGTGACACCTTTCCGGACAAACCCAGACAAGTCGGCTGATATGCTCAATTTAATACCCTAAGATACTAAAGCAGTTGTTGTAGTAAGTGTAGGGGTCGAACACAAGGACTCACAGAAATCACACAATGAATTGTAAAATCAAGCTAAGCTAAGCAATTCAGGTTAAGCAGAAAACAGAAAGCAGTAAACAAGTTGTAATTCAGTTGGAAAAAGTAGGTTCAGGGTTTTTCTCAGGAAATCAATGAATGCAGATAAACTAACTAACAGGATTCAGATTTAGCGCAGTTCTAGAACTCAAATCACTAAAGTATAATTAACCAACTGTCGTTGCGAAAACTATCTAAATCTAAATCCTAGGAATTCCAAATTTCTTTGCGAATCCTAAAGTCTAAATCAGCTTTAATAACAGGTTTGATATGTTCACAAATCAATTAAACCAAATTTCTTTGCGAGTAATCAATTTGCTCACCTAGGTTCTATCAGGTAATTAATCGCACTGTCGTGCCTAATCAATTATCCTAAGATCTAAGTTCTAGATTCGTCAACCTAGAATTAGCTATGAACACAACCTAAGCGAAGAACTATAATTCAGATGGTGAATCCTAAACAGATAATTAACCTAGCATTCAAAGAAATCCTTTATGAGAAAACCCTAAACCTAAGGTGGATCTACTCAGACATGGCAATTGAATCAAAAGACATGTTTGAATAAATCATCAATAGAATAGAAAGAAGGTTTTAGAGATCTGATCTCGGACGAAGGGAGATTCAGACTTGTCTCTCTAAAACCAAAGTAAAATCAAACACAGAAATAAAGCATAGCCTAAACAATGGCTGAAAACTCCTATTTATAACCTAAAACACGAGTTGGGGTCTTCTTGTAATTATCAGAGACTTCTGGACCAAGTTGCAATTCTTCAACTCTTCATTAAGTCGCGATGTCGTGTCTGCTGTGCTGGGTATCGATCGATACCAGGGGGTATCGATCGATACTGGCCGTGAAAACAGGTACTCAGCAACACGATCTTTAACTCTGCTCCAAATGCTCCAGAAAGCTCTAATACTTCCAATAATCCTTCAAACGTGCTAAGACCTGTAAAAGACTCTAAAAGACTCCAAAATACTATAAAGACTCTATAAAAGGACTTATATCATGGTCTAAACAGAGTAAAAACCATGATATATTATTATCGACAAAGTAACTTGTATACTCCATGTATAAACAAGTGAAATTAGGTATTAAGACACTCATGAACTATGTTGCAAAGTCAAAAGCAGTGACACCTTTCCGAACAAAGGAATGTCTCACTTCGAGAAGGGGATCTTGAGCGAAGTAGAGTCGAGCCGAGGTCAAAGACAGTGACACCTTTCCGGACAAACCGAGACAAGTCGGCTCGCCCAAAAGGAATGGCTGAACCCATCTGATTAAGAGTGGGCCGAGATGAACGGTCGTGGGCCGAATCATAAATCATTCACCAACTTTTGCGGACCGAACTAAAGGCCCAGATCGTCGGTTACCCTAGCCTTAGTCGGTGGCCGCACAAGGCAAAGGGAAATATTCCTTTTCTCCGAGATCCACGCTTCCGAACTTGTATAAGTAGCCTTCATAATCATATTGAAAAGGGCATCATAAAAAAACTCACTAGCTCTTAGCAACTAGACTCTCTCACATAGTTTGGCATCGTCTGTGGGGACATAGAAGCTTTCTTACTCGCTAAAAAATCGGAAGATATGGCTGGAAACCAGTAGAGAACCGGCAATGAAGTGAACAACAATGTGGGAGGCACAACCAGAAGAACGATCGATTTTAGCGGCACTCCCATCGCATCCACGGAGATAACCTCGGCGCCCTTAGTCGAATTGAAGAGCATGATCATCTCGCTGCTAAAAAAGACGGAGGAGCAGGACAAGCTGAACAAAATCCTATCAGAAAAAGTCAAGACGCTGATTTCGGGAGGTCGATTCAATGACTGACCAACTGAAAACCTCGGCTCGGACATGCCTCCAAGAGATATCACAAGAAGACTATACCAACGATTCTCGACTTCTCCACACCGTGACCGCTTTGACTCGGCTGATGTATGTTTGTGTAACATTTCCTTGGATCTCATCTAAAGTCTTAGAGTTGCATCGATTGTATTTTGTGTGATATTTTGGATTGCTAGTCTCTGTTTAGCTTCCCATTGCTTTCAAGTTTAAATAGGCTAATGCTTTAATTTGGGAGGTTAGTGAGGGATATCATATCTAGTTTCTGTCTTTTCATGTTTCCACATCGGTTTGAGGCAGATCCGACGCGGGTTCGGTTTTGGGTTCGGGTCTAGACTCGGGTTCTTGTGCCTCATAACCCATTAGTGGGTCCAGGATGTTACAGTATGCTCAAGTGCAAGCTGACCAAGCTGACTCTTCAGCTTCTCCTCTAGAGCTTTGGCTTGTATATCATCCATGGGTTTTCTCTTGAGCCTTCTAATGTGTTCTCCATGGGGTTAATTGTTCTGTATCACTCACATTTAATTCTCCATATGAATATGTGACCCATGAATTGATACCTTGTGTCCTACAGAGCTCTCTGGCATCCCTCCTGAAACCGTGGACCTCTTCATAGCGTTGCACTCGTAAGACTCTTTCGTGTTTTATGTGCAGCCTATTGGTGTTCTCTTCTCTATAAAATCTCTGGATCTCAGTCTCTGCAGGGGATTTCCAGTAAGATATATTATGTCCCTTTTTGGTTTTGGCTCTGGTGAGCTCTTTCTCCCTTCATCACTTTCTCGCTTTTTTGTTGTTGCCCACAAAGTTATCCAAAATATTAGTGATATAGAGGAGCATACTTTCTTGCTTCCATTGTGTAAGACTCATGTGGACTAACAAGTACCAAGCCATAACACAATTATCCAAAAATACTGGTTCAGTTTGGTTTAGATTCGAACATAACAATTTGGGGTTCTATATTGAACCTTTAGTAAACAAAAAGTGATTCATGACAAAACAAAACTACACTGTAAAATCACAAGCTCTGATTATTCAAACACATGTCTCCTACTCAAATTGATAAGAAGTGCTGCACCGAATTGAAACATAAACAAGAACACACAGGAAGTTGGTTTTGTTTGATGTATATATCAATGAATTGAGACTTAGAGATTGTTAGTTAAGAAAACCACAATGTAAAATAATAATAAGATTAAACTTGTAAATTTCTTCTTGTTCTCTTCATCTAAAGTCTCTCAAGGAATGGGGATCAAACTGGGAACATAAACAGAGCAGCAATGTAACTCACCAACCACATCATCTATTTCAGGTTTTCTCCACTTATCTCCCCTCACAATATAGACGCAAGCCTGTCCAGTCTCGTCGTGACAACACACGACCAAGCTCTTCCCGTAGATATTATTATCGACAAAGTAACTTGTATACTCGATGTATAACCAAGTGAAATTAGGTATTGAGACACTCATGAACTTTATCCACACCACATCGTCTCCATTAGTAATTTTCTTCTTTGTCACCCAAATCTCAATCTCCCGTGTTTTATCGCATTGTTCTTACACGGTAGAGTACAAAAGGTCTTGAGTATCTCTTTCGAACAATCGAGGATTCTGATGAAACACTGACGACAGTGACGAGTTTCGAGATTACAAACAGTCCAGTAAAAATTTCCATTCAGGGACACATGATTATCATATAACCATTGTCTGGACTCTCCTTCGTATTGGTTATCATAAAAAAACTTGCATGAATTGGTTGCAAAGTCGTAGATGGAAAATCTCAGGTTGTAGAGATAAGAAGTAAACCCAACGATCTTGTAACTCTTTTCGGGTTTACTACTATCGTAACCCATGCCATATATATAGAATGGTTCAAGCTCAATTAATCTACTCTGTCTCAAACACGGGTTCCAAACCGTGGCTCCTTTAACCTTGTTATAGAAGAAGAAGAGTCCATCGCAGTTAGCCGAGGCTAAACCGGGAATATCGAAGGAGATGGTTAACTCACGCAATTTGATATTTGGATCATCGTCATAATTGAGATTGATGCTTATCGAATAAATATTGGATTCGGTCTGTAACATGAATTCTGGGCGAGCTCTTCCGCAAGAAAAGTTGTTGTTGATGAATCTCTTCTCCTTGAAAAGAGTGTTCCATTCTCTACAAACGGATCTGAAGCGAGCTAGAGATACAGGTGGAACCCTTATGAGTATCTCTTCCTCTAAATCTAAATAACTAATTTACACGTTTCATCAAAGATTGTATAAAGTGGGGAAACAAGAGTCCCACACCGGAAACACAGAGTAAATATAGCTTGTTTATATATGGGCAAAAATCATCAGTGGTCACGACCTTACTTGAACAGGATCTGTCTTATAGGCTCGTACCTCTGTATCCTTGATTTCTAAGGAGACATGCCCTCAAACCTGGTTGATGAATCATGGCTGTGCGATTTGAGTGTGATTGACGGCTACGATTCTCCTCGGAGTCTTTGCGCTGTAGAGGATCGCTACCTAGTCTAGTCTTGACCTAGCTAGGGTGGTCGCACGGTTGTCTGACAGGTTCCTTTTTTTTTCCGTTCCGACATATTCTTTTTTTGTTTCCTTATTTCATCCTCAAACTTTTAATTTATTATATTTTCATCCTCAACTTTTTTATTACCAATATTGAAACCTCGCTAAAACCCTCAGCTTCTTCTTGGCAATGCCCAAACATATAAGGTTTGATAGTGAAGCCAAACCGTTACTAACGAAATTATAGGGAGGGGGAGAAAAATAATATAGTACATATATATATACTAAATTAGATCCCGCGTGATATGCGGATGAAATAAAAAATATTTAAATTCTAAAATTGATAAACTGTATAACTATGACTTATATAATTTGATTTTAAATTCACAATTAAAAATATTAAAAATTGATCCATATTACCGATAAACAATCTCTCTGAATGAATGAGACAGTTCAAGAATCAAATTTCAATCTTATATAACTTAAAACTTAATATAATTGATAAAATCAATATTTTCTAATTTGATATATTATGAATATTATATATATTTAATAGTTTGCATTTTTTGTATTTTCTATTTTTCGTACTTTACTTTTTGATTTTATTAGTTTTGATATATTATGAATTTTATATACATTTAATAGTTACTTTTATTTTATTTTTATTATGACTTTATATATATATATATATTTAATTGTTACATTTAATAGTTTTAATTTTAAATTTAAATTTTCTATTTTTCTCCGGAAATAAACATTTTGACTGAGTTAGAGGTTTTGTTTAAGAATTTAACTTTTGAAACATGGAGTATTTCCAATATCTTTTTCATTTATCCAAAACCCTAATTTTCTAGTTTTTCCTTACTATAAATCTCTACATTTAGTATTGGTGCGCCTGTCTTGAACAAATATAGAAATCGTCTTCTACCTAGACACGTTGAAGCATTGATTTATACACGCACTTGGTTGGATGAGTTTACGTTTCGTGATCCAAGTAACATTATCATTCATTCTATTTACTTCATATTTTTTAACTCATTATCTATATACTTATAGTGATATTTCTATACGATTTATACATGTAAAAAAAAGCCCGAAAAGTTCTATAGCCATGTTCGGGTCGGGCTGGGCCGGGTTTTAGAATATATACCAGATTTGTTTTTTGGACCGGGCCAGCCCGCGATTGACATCCCTAGTTGTAGATTATAAACTTTTAAGTTTCTTTTTGTCACTTTCCTTTATTATGAGTTTTTCTTACTTATTCTTGTTTTTTTTTGTTTAAGATTGTATTTTTTAGTTTAACCTTTTTAATATTAACTTTAATTCATTTTTATTTTTTTAATTATATTGACATATGTCAAGATCTAAATTAACCGTGACAAATGTCACGATCTCGTGAGTGATAATTATCATATGTGTCACAGTCACGTTGAGAGATTCAACTTTATATAATAAGATTAATAATTTTCCTTTGAAGTTTTAGAGTATATTTATAATTTTTCTTTTTTGAGTTTGGTCGTGGTTGTAGATAGGGATGTCAATTAGGGCCAAAGCCCGAGGGCCAGCTCAGCCTGGCCCTGAAAAATACCGGGCTCAGGCTTATAAATATAAGCCCAAAAACAATCAGGCTTTTCGGGCCAAGCCCAATCGGGCTAGTGGATTTTTTGGGCTTAGCCCGACCCGAAAACCTGGAAATAATTATTTTGATTGAGTTAGAGGTTTTGTTTAAGAAATTTAATTTTTTTAAACATATATTTTCTATATATTTTTTATTTATCGAAAACCCTAATTTCCTTGTTTTGCCTTACTATAATTCTCTACATTTAGTATTGGTGCGCATGTCTTGAACACATATTGAGATCATCTTCTACCTAGACATGTTGAAGCATTGATGATTTGTACACGTACTTGGTTGGATAGGTTTATGTTTCGTGATCCAAGTAGCATTATCATTCATTCTATTTACTTCATATTTTTAAACTCATTATCTATAGACTTACAGTGAGATTTTTATATGATTTATACATGTAAAAAAATGCCCTGTTCAGGCCGTGCTTTAGAATATAGGCCCGATTTGTTTTCGGGCCAGGCCAACCCGATTGACATCCCTAGTTGTAGATTATAAACTTTTAAGTTTTTTTTGTCACTTTCCATTATTATAAGTTTTTTTTTTACTTATTCTTGTTTTTTTTTAAGATTGCATTTTTTTTTAATTTAATCTTTTTAATATTTAGTTTAATTCATTTTTATTTTTTTAATTAAATTGACACATGTCAAGATATAAATTAACAATGAGAAATATCACGACCTCGTGAGTGATAATTATCCTTTGTGTCACGTTCATGTTGAGAGATCCAACTTTATATAATAAGATTCAGAACACATAATTGCCTTTTATCGTCGTTAGTATTTTGTAGAATCCATGATTGATTTGGACAGTATGGGGTGTATTCAATTTAGAATATTTAGAATTTGGAGTGATCTTATGTTATTCGAATTAAGATTTACTTTCCAAATTGTGGTTCGATATATCTTTGTACTATTTATGTACTGTTCTTATCATAAAAGAACTGAGTTCAGAAAAGTGATTCCTAGCAAAACAAACTACATTGTAAAATCACAAGCTCCAAATAAAAAAATGAAAATGAAGAATATGATGTTTATCTTTGCTATATGATGAAGCATTTTATGATGTATTTGATGTTATTGCTATGTTGCAGGACAGTGAACCAAATATCATTGATGGGGCTGGTGCAGAACCTGGCCATGTGATCAGAACCACACGTTGTGGACGAAATGGTTAATTAAGACAGATTATATAACACCTGTTTTGCGCCCTAAACTAAACCACAAACAAACACACTAGCACACATTGATCAAAAAAGGAAAAAGAGAAAGGTGTAGGGTTAAGGCTTAAGGCGTAGCGGGCTTCCTATGGGATTAGAGTTTCTTGATAGGTTTCTAGGCTTCACGGATTGAGCTTCTTACTATCTTTTCATTCGGCCAAAATAATCCCACCACATGACCCGGGCCATTTTCCTGATATCTCTTCTTTCTACACATTTTCTCACTCTCTTTTCCACTAAAGTGCTTCCTAAATCAATTGATACTTCGCGGACTTATCATTTCTTTCGATTCCGAAATCATGACTTAACCATTTTTCTTTGTTTTCCGATTCATTTTGGTTTTCAGCGGCTCAAACCTTGGTATTTTTCTTTTAATTAATAACTTGAATGTCGAACAGTTTTCGAAAGACACATTTCCATAGTGTTTTCTGGACATTTCCATTGTGTCTTATGAACATCAACCCTATCCGTTTTGCAAAGGACGAAAAAATCAGAAATAGCTAGTATTATTTAAATGTATTTTTCGAAATATTTAACTAGAATTATTACCTTTTAGTTAATTTATGTTAATTCGGTTCAGTTCCTTGAATAATTAAATTCAGTAAGTTTCAATTTCGATTTGATCTTTTTTTGTTTGGGTTTGGGTTTTGGGAAAAAAAATAGTTGATTTTAACTAGACGTATTTGCATTCCCTAGAAAAAGATGACAAAGTACTATTTTTGCAATTCTATTCTACTTTTCATAATCTCATTCTATTTTACTCTAAATTTCAACATAAATATTTTTTTTCTTTTTTGAACATCACTTGCATTAAATACAAAGTTTTACATTAAAGAGTTTTACTTCCAACATAAAGATAACATGATATACTTAGGGCTTGATTGGTATAACTGATGGTAGAGCAATAACATTAAACATCAAAAGCAGTATGTTATTAAAGATGTATGTTGTGATTAATGTACACATTTTATGTGATTGGCAGAGCTATGAATGATTATATATAAAATTATTTAATATATATTCATAAACATTATATCTATATTTATATTTCAAAAGGTATTTTTTTTTTAATTTTGTTTTTCATATTTCAATTGTATTTATTATATTATATTATTATTTAAAATATTATTTTAAAATAATAGAAAATAAAATAATGGTAAATATTAGTTTTAAAAATATAAAATTTACACTTTAATATAAATATAATTTTTAATATTATTTAACAAAATATAATTTTTTTTTTGATATTTTAAAAGTTAATGATCTACCAAAAGTTTCATATGAAAGCATCGAGTGAATGAGCATTTGGAAAGCATCTGCAGTTTTTTTAATGCTTTCTTAAATGCTTTATAAACAAAAGTTAATTAATTAATTAACCCATCGACCGTGGTATGAGGGTAGGGGGACCGGGGACCGATGTGCTGAAAGGACACGCTTTCCAGGTTCGAGCTACAACTATCTCTACCTTTGGAAACTAACACTTGGTTGCTAGGCCAATTGGCTTATGGGCCTTGGCCCAGATTTTTCATATGATGTCTGGTACCCAACGAGTTGGCTCATCCCGAGATTAGTCAGCGTTCATGGCCGTGGACCCAGCAAGGATAGGTCTGCAAGCCTGAAGTCAAGTTTGGCGTCTGCGGGTTCCGTTAATCCGGATTACCCGAATTAATTGATAAAAAAAGTTAATAATTTTTTTAATATTCTACCAATAAATGCCTTAGAGGTTTTCTTCATCTCTCTCATCATAATCGATGAAGATTTTTTTTATCGTGCACTCTTTATCTCTCCCAAATTTTATTATGTCCTTCTGATTTTTAATTTATTAGGATTTAACCCACGCTAATTATAGGGCGAGGTAATTTTTTAAAAAATGTTTTTTTGAAATTTAAAAAATTTGATTTTATCTGAATTTTACAATATGACTAACTAATGATTATAGATAAAGCTGTCAATTTGTAATAATTTATCTATTTAACCCATTTTGCAGTGAACTAAAATATTATTAGGGTTAACCCGCAAAAATTTATAATCTTGAAAATATAACTATAATATGCACCGTTAAATGACTATGGTTTTTGTGGTTAGTCTACAAACTCTTTAAAAAAAAATAGTTTTCTTGTATCTAACTTTTTATAAAATTAGTAAAATATTTTTCAACTTTTGTTTTGATATATATTCAAATAAAATATAATAAATTATAGTGAAAAATATAGCAAGATTTTGAATAGATTTTTTTCTAGTATCCTCTATATATGGATTGATTATTATTTTAAAATATACACTATTAAATAATAAATAACCTCTTTAATGCAAAATATAGTGGAATCTCCCGCGGTCCAGTGGTCGATCAAGAGTTCATTAATGCTTCTACACCCGGAGGTATGGAGTTCGATTCTCAAAGGATGCAAATTACAGGAGGAAAATTTTCAGGCGATTTCCAGCGCGGTGCAAGCATAACTACTCGTCGTGGTCCAACGTGTCAAGGGTAAAGTGCTCCACAGGTAGACCGTTGATCGTGGATTCTTGTAGGCCAGTAGAATTGTATTTGTCCTCGTAATTTGTAATTGATAATATTTGAGATGATTAAAAAAAATAATGCAAAATATATAATTTCCATATTATAATCAATAATTTTAAAAGACTATTATATACTTTCCTATTTCAATAATTTTTTTGTTATTTGTAATGACATTTCATGTAATAACTTACAAAACAAAGTTCATTTTCAAAAATGTCTTCTTAAATAATATTATAGAGATTTATTTTAATCAGAGAAGATAATAAGATTAAAATCTGTTTATATATGCACCTAGAGACGCATTTTTACAAGATGACATGCAATTCTATATATCTTTTCCCGGGAAATCAATCGCTGGTATAAACAAGTTTTTGTTCGAGTTGACTAGGCATACCATTACCAAGTCAACTCAGTGAGTTAAGTTTGAGTTTGACCGGATCTCATAATCCTCTCCAAACCTTGTAACACGAACAACAACAATGCATCCGCTGGGAACAACCGATCCTGACGTGGTTTCTTCTCAGAGCTTTGACGGACAACCATCGGGCACCAACTCCGTCAGAGAGGACGAACTTGAAGATGATTGATGCAAATGATGTAAGTCTTTCATATATAGTATAAGCGAAGTGAATTTTCGAAATGGAGCTCTCTCATTCACTCTAAACCGTAAAACTCGGTTAGTACCCTTTTTATCAGTTCAAATTAAGTTTTTTTTAGATTTCGTAATTTTCCGTACCGATTATCGATTTTTGGGCTTTTTTTTTTTAGTTTTGAGTCTTTTGGGCTTGCTTTCGTTTTAACGATTTACTTGCAAACCCTAGAGTTCGTATTCTTAACATAGATATGACCGCCGTTTATTTCGTCTAGGGTTTTGTGGAAAAAAAAATTCGGTGGATATTAGACTATTAGGTGGAACCCTAGCAGCTTATGAACTCGCAGAGATCTCTCGGTTGAATATATATTTTTTTGTGCCTTTGGAGCTTTGAAATCAGGTGAAACTATCAATTCTAATAACTGCGTGGTCATGGCTTCGATGGATATTTTAGATGGATGAGTTCTGGCTTCTTTATCGTTTATGCATTGGGTCTATACCGTGTTTTTGTTTTGAAACCCTTTCGCGGTTATGATCTCGATTTCGTTTCGAATCTGAATTGCTTGAGTTTGATGTTTTAAAGCATGGCTTTGGCACTTGGAAAAACTGATCGAATACAGTTTGGTTTGATTGGATCTTCGAAGATCTGGAATCGGATAGAGATGCTAGTTATATTGCAGGGATTCATGTAACCATCGATCATCTCTTAAATCACTGGTTGAAGAATCCGTAGAAATTGAGAAACAGCTTTTGGGAAATTCGTCCTTCTTCTTCTCATTCTTCATCTCCGTGAGATTCTGGTTTGATCGGCTTCGAAGCTTGAGTTATCCGATTTCGTTGAGAGTTTCTGGGAATCTTAAGAGCTTGCTTTTGTGAAGTTCCTTACGGGTTGATAAATGTTACATGAGATACAGTAGTGATGGTTAGTGTAGCCATAGCAAACGACTTAAGCCAGGCCTTTAGATATGGAATTTACAGCGACGTTGACATTGATGTGATGATTTTCTCGTGTTTCCTTGTCATACCTGCTACTTTGTGACCTTTCTTTTTTAACTATAAAATATATTAGCCGCATACTACAGTAAGTCCTAGAAGGTGAGTGCCTATTGTTGAGACAAATGAGGAAATCAATTTAGGAGTTTTCTAGGAAATCAATTTATTTTGCGTTGGTCTTTAGTCCTGTTATAGTTTCTAAAGTTTTGTTGGTGTCTTGGATCACTGGGAGTGATGTAGTTACCAAATCTATGTATTTGGTGGATTGTTAAAACGTCACTTCTTTCTCCAACCATTGTACTTTATTGACTTTTGTCCTCTGGATAATATTGAGGTAGCTTTAAAAAATTGGTTTACCAGAATTTCTATATTCTGCCAGCTGGTCTTATAATTTTTGTTGCATTCTTTTGCTGAAGCCGTAAGAGGACTACATGTTACATTTGTTCTACGATTGACATTTTATTTTTTATCCATCACAGGTCCAAGGCTCAATGGAACACGATGATGAGGTATTAGTAGTGTTTTCCTTATCTTTAGGAATTGAGACTTAAATTTCTAAAATCTTAAATATAACGCTAAACAAAGCTTATGACCTTTTGTGAAAATATTTCAGTTGTAAAACTAGAATAAACAAATTCTATTTTTAATCTCCTTTATGTGTTATTTATTGCTGAGAAGTCACTCAAATTTTTATTGCGGTTCATGTGTCTGTTTATCTAAGCTTTCATATTGAAAGCTTTAGTGATAATGGTAGCTATATGAAAACCTCTTATGAAGTATATGTTGCAGGATGTCAACTTCCTTGCGCCTCGAAGATGATCACGAGAGGTAACGGTTTCGACTTTTCTTTCCTGGTAGAATTTAATTCATCTCTATCAGTTGACTCTCATCATATGGTTGATGTGGTCACTAACGAAATATTACATGATGTCTTTGACTCTTTGTACTAGAGAGGTGTTTACTTAGACATATGATTCTGCCACTTTTTCCTCTCTTGTTTTAGTGCTTCTATAATTTGAGTTATATGCATATATATGTATTTCATATTGTACTGTGGCCAGTTTGGCTGACTTTGCTATGCATTTTAAAGGTATGGTAGACTGTTTGTAGGAATATTGGCGTTCTTAATTTATGATTAAAAAAAAAAATCTCAATGGAGGCTGAGCCGAGATAACATGGTTTATAGATATTTACATAAATGTTGCCATGGGCCAAGATAACATGGTTTATAGATATTTACATAAATTAAGAGAATATGTTGGCTGCCTTTGTGAAGAAACTTTGAAAATTATCGAGGAATGGTTCTATGGAGAGAAAGCTGGTGAGGTTAGTGATAATGGGATTGGTTATGGGGATGCTTAGAGAAACCATTTTGATGCATGGTGGGTTGGGAAAGGCAAATGGATTGTAAAGAAAGGTAATGTTAGCTCAACCAGATGTTTGAGCTACAGTGAGCAGCAATTGGTTTGCGTAGATACCAATGTGGTAGAAACACAGAAGTTTGTGGATTCTTGGTGTCTTAGGCTATGGAGAAGAAGTCAAAGATGAACTCATGCATGACAGAGATGGACTTCAACGAATTTCAGGTTAGAGAACGAATTGATGGTTTCTGGATTCTCTTAGCTTGCTTCTAATAAGTTTGGGACATAAAAATTTGCTTGAGATTAATATTTTGAAGAATGCAAATTTATGCTTTGCTTGGTTTACTTTATAAAGAATTTAGAGAAAAGTATAGTGTCTTGGAGTTTTTACTACAAAGAGAGTTCAATCCGTTCTCTTGAATCTTAATTGCTTTTAGCACAAATTTTCATCAGTCAGAAAACATTTTTCGAGTTCTGAAAATGTATGAGTTATAGCTATATTACATGCAGTAATTAAAAAATATAATAGGAATAAAGAGAAGAAAATGCTCTTATTTACCTTTTGTGTTTTTCGATTTCATTTGACGTAATGTAGGTATCTCTTATTCTCCATGGTGGAATTCTCCTAAGTGTGATGCTTGAAACGGAATTTTTATTGAAAATATACAAACAATTTTTATGTCGAGCATTCAAATGGCAGTCTTTGTTGAATGTTGCACAACAATTTGACAGGATTAGCTTGAGAAACATGGAGAGTACGAAGCTATAGTGGATGGAGAAAATATTGGGCTCTACCAACATTTTTTTTGCAAATGGTGGTTTCAGTCTTCCACATTCTTGATTCACCGAAACCAGAAAAATGAAAGAAGGCAGAAGACAAAGAATAGGGTGATGTCCTATTTTTAATTTTATATTCTTTAATGAAAACGTTTAGCTTTTGATCAGTTTGAGATCATTTACATCTATTTAAGTTGCTTTTTGTGTTACTTATTAGACCAGACCATGTCGTGTACATATAATTTGTTTTCGATGTTCTTCTTTTGATATTGTGTTCTTTATTTAAGGTTTGGTATCCAAATTAGATTCTAACCTTTATAGACTTCATACGTATAGCGTTTTTAATTTATTTTAGTTTGTATCGTTTATCAACATATCACTTTTGAGAACTTGGTGTTTGATTGTGATATAAACTATAAATTTATTTTAGTTTGTATCGTTTATCAGCATATCACTTTTGAGAATCTGGTGTTGGATTGTGATATAAATTTGAATATCAATATGGGCGTTTGTGGATTCAATCGACATGGTATTGGCGGTCGAGTGCGAGTTGATTTATATAGCTAGACTTGTGTTATTACGTTTAAGTTTTGGGTATTTAACAATTTTAATATCATTTACTCGGATTAATGAAATCTTCTAAATTTTTAATATTCCTCTATCTTCGTCCAAAAAAAAATTTTATTCCTCTATCCTTATGATCGTATTTTAGTACCTTTAATCTTTTGTAGATCTAGGAGTTTGTGTAACCAAATAAAGATTAAATCAGAATTGATTGAACGTTTGATGGATAATATTGAAGTTTTCGAACCATGAACTTATAATAGCTAGCCGAATACATATTAACGGTGAAATAAGAAGATGATTTGTTGCTGGAATTGTGGGTCTAATGGAACGAGAGTTATGTTTCTGCCGTCTAGGCATCTCTGTTGTTGTACGAATTGCCATGCTGGCCTACTGGTTTTTTGTCTGATCTGTACTGTCCTCCAAAAAAAATAGAATCGAGGCTTTTTCTTAGGGATTTTTTTTTTTTTTTTGAGAAAGAAAATTGTTTCCTTCCTTTCTCTGAAATTTTCCCGAAGGAATTTGTATAGTCGGTAGAATGCATTTTACTCTGATTTGAGATTAATGTCTATTTTATTCGCTTTATGGTATTTTGATATTAAACTCTGTTGTGGTGAGATTTTTTGTTTGTGTGTGTCAATTCATGAAATAGTAGCCTTTTTTTATTTGCATATGTTTACACAAGTCAAATGCGATAAAGAGGGCAAATAAAAATTATTTAGATATGCATAAATATATTTTTAGTATTTCATAAACTTACAAATATTAACTATATTTACAAGTATTTTATTTACTAATATTAATAAGCGGCATAGAAAGACTACGTCTAGTGTGAAGCATAATCCTGGCGGGTGGCCTTGGTCGAACAATTATGATGCTTGGTTGGTTAGATAAATAGGTAAATATGTTTTTTTAATTAACTCTTCAGTAACGAGGATTCATTTTCTATATTTCTTATGATATTTTTCAAGTTTTTTGTTGATATTTGACTTTGTACTTGATAATCACCAAGTAGACATGTATCGCGACATCTCCGTTTATTGAGAAAAGTAGACAACCAGTAAAGTCGATACAGAGGAGAGGATAGTGACAATATATATGATGTGATCAAAGTAAACGATGTATATTGTGAGGTTGTTTACCTACGCTCTGAAAATTAATATTTATTATATAATCTAATAAGAAGACGAAGACGAGCGAAAGAAAAACTAGAAGAATAAAAAATTTGAAAAGATGGGCAACACAAAATAGTGAAGAAGAATAAGGATATCAAAATGAGGAAATTGGAGTTGAAGAAGAAAACTGGAAAAAAGAAGAAAAAACGGAGGATTAAGAAAACGAAGTAAAAGAAGAAGAAAACTGAAAGATTAAGAAGACGAAGTAGAAGAAGGTGAAGATGAGAAATAGACGAAGAAAAACCAGAAGAAGAAGAGTTTGGATAAGAGAAAGAAGACCAAGGAGAAGTAAGAAGCAGAGGATGAAGAAAGCTAATAAAAACCAAAAAAGAAGAACTGGGAGAATATAAGATGATGAAGAATAAGTCAAAGACGATGAAAAAGAAGTAGGAAAATATGAGGAAGAGACAAACCAAAAGATAAAGAAGAGACATAAAAAGAAAACACAACATAAGAGGAAGAAGAAAAGTCGAAGACGATAATGAAGATGAAATAAATGGGTGAGGAATAAGAAAATCGGAAGATATATAAGAGGAAGGAGAAGAAGTAGAAGTCAAAGACGATGAAGAAGAAGAAGGAAAAGATGAGGAAGAAGAAAATCTGAAAGATGAATAAGAGGAAGAAGAAAATCCGAAAGATGAATAAGAGGAAGAAGAAAAAGAAGAATTCGATGAAGAAGAGAAAGAAGCAAAAGACGAAGAAAAGAAAAATAAAAATCAGAAGAAGGATAAGAATAAGAATAAGTAGGACAATAGGAAGACGTTGAAGGATAAGAAGGAGAAGAAGATAAAGAATTTGCTGAAGAAATAGAAGACAAAGGCGTTAAAATGGGAGAATGAAGAAGAAGACGAATAAAAACCGAAAAAAATAAGGAAAATACGAAGTACACAAAAACCGGAAGAGTAGAACAAAGCAGAAGAGGAAGAAGAAATAGAAGTCAAAGACGATAAAGAAGAGGAAAGAAAATATTAGGAATAAAAAAATAGAAAGACTAATCAGAGGAAGAAGAAGCAGAAGCCGAAGACGATGAAAAAGAAGAAGGAAAGGACGAGGAAAAATAAAATCCGAAAGTTGAATAAGAGGGAGAAGAGGAGGACGAATTCGATGAAGAAGAAGAATGAAGAAAACCAAAGAAAAGAAAAATAATAATCAAAATAAGAAAAATTAGAACAAGACGAAGATGTCGAAGAATAAGAAGGGGAAGAGGATGATGAATTTGGAGAAGAAAAACCATATAGAATCTTTGAGAATAAGTCAAGTGACAATCTTATGGTGTCGGTCCCAACTCACAATTTAATTAGATATTATCTCTGGAGACGTCATAAGATAATAATCAACTTGAAAGTGAGAACAACATTAAAAAGCTTACATCATGAAGATAGATTACGAAAAATACTTTCTTTAGAATAAATAGTGACGCTTAAGGTCTGCAGAATATCAACGTTGTTAGAGAGCTGGGAGCGATAAGATAAATTTATATGCCGAAAATAAAAACAAGAAGAAGAAGTCGGAGAAGACAAGACGATAAAGAAGAAGAAGAAGAAGTAGAAGTCGAAGACGATGAAGAAAAAAAAGGAAAAGACGAGGAATATGTAAAAAGGATGATGGGAAGAAGAAGAAGAAGAAGAAGCTGATGAAGAAGAATTCGGAAAATATGAGGACCTAGACGTTAAAGATTAGGAAGGAGACCGGAAGATGAAGATGACAAAGTCTGAGAAGGTGAAGATGCGGAAGGAAGCTAAGAAAACCCAGAAGAATAAGGAACCATAGAAGACAAAGAAGACAAATGCAATGAATTAGGAGAAGTCGATCGAAAAACAAGAAGAAGAAGATCGACGAATAAAACCGAAAAAAAAAGAGAAAGTCGAAGAAGACGAAGGTTATGAAAAAGAAGAAGCCCAAGACGATGAAAAAAAAAGGAAATTATGAAGAAGAAGAAGAAAAACCGAAAGATAAAGAAAAGGAAGAAAATAAAGCAGAAGAAGTAAAAGACGATGAAAAACCTGAAAAATAGGATGTCGAGAAGGCGAAGATGATGAAAAAGGATAAGAAATAAGAAGACGAAGAAAAACTTAAAGAAACAAAAAAAGAAAAAGAAGTCGGAGAAGATGGAGACGATGAAATTAAAACAAGTCGGAGAAGACGAAGACGGTGAAAAAGAGAACGAATAATAGTAAGGTGTTGAAGAAGAATAAGGAAAAGAGGAGGAAACATCATATTTTAGGATTTTGTTTTTTATAAATATTATTAATCAGAGGTAACACATATATGATAACATTTTATTTATATATGATACTATAATGTAGTTGAAATGATAATTATATTTTTGCTGTAATTTTGTTTTTAAATTTAGATAAACAATTTAAATAAGTAGTTTCTTGCACAGAAGATACAATGAAATAGTGGTTGAAATGATGAAGTTGTTTTGACGGCGAAAAAATGTTTGATTGATATGAAGAAGGCGAAGGAAGAGATGGCCAAGATGCTTGAAGGTGAACTAAGAGAACAAAAGAAGAGATCAGAAGTTGAAGGGGACAAGACTAAACATATCTATTGTGGAATTTATCTTTCATGAAGGAGACAAGACTAAACATATATATTGTGGAATTTATCTTTCATGAAGGAGACAAGACTAAACATATCTATTGTGGAATTTATCTTTCATGAAGGTGAAAAAAAAAGAACATACTAGAGATTCTCGAGAAAGAAACAAGGGAGATCTAAGAGAGAGAGAGATAGATAGAGAGAGAGAGAGGGGTAGTTTTACTTCTTTTTATATATATTATATTTTTTTAATTCTAATGTAAGCTTCTTAATCATCCATAATTGACATACTCGCTATTATGCGTTTTAGCACATCTTTGATCACGACTTCGAAACAGATCTATTTTATTTGTTTGAGTTTTAAATATTAACCCTTAAATCTTGTGTTAATAAGGAGAGTACTTGAAATTACAAAGTGTTTAGAGAAACAAGCATTGCTCGAGGAGAAAATGGCAACGACCCACAAACCAGATCTATGTATGAACAAATAAATTTTAGAGATATTGAATTCGACAATATTGAACCGGTTCCAAACCCTGTTTGAAATGCTTGAGGAAAATTATAGAAGCTACAAGGAAACAATGGTTGAAACAATGAATATGTTTTGGCATCGAAAAAATGTGTGATTATTATGAAGAAGGAGAAGGAAGAGATGGGGAAGATGTTTGAAGGTAAATTAAGAGAACAAAAGAGAGAAGGAGAAGTAGAGGGAGAGAAGACTAAACCCATCTATTATGGAATTTATCTTTTATGGTGGAGAAGAAGAGGAAGAAGAACATGCTTGCTATTATCGAGGAAGAACCTAGGGAGATCTAAATTAGGAATCTAGAGAGATAGAGAGAGAGAGAGTAATGGAAACCGAAAATGGAAGATTTTGATTCAAAGTTGAATATGGCGAGGAAGAAGACGAAGAAACACATAAGAATAAGAAGTCGGAGAATATGAAGATGATGAAAAAGAGGGCGAAGAAAAGTCGGACAAAGAAAAAGCCGAAACAAGAAGAGGACGAAGAAAAACCGGAAGAAGAAAATGAAGACAAACCTTAAGAAAAAGAGGAAGAAGAAGCCATAGAAGTTAAAAACAATAAGGAAGAAGAAGAAGAAGAAGTCGAAGACAATGAAGAAGAAAAACAGAATAGAAAGAAGACGACGAAGAAGGAAAATGATGTAGAAGAGGAAGAAGAAAATGACGGAAAAAAAACCGGAAGAGTGAGAGAGTGAAAAAATAGGAATTTATAGAAACCAAAGATGATGAAAAAGAAGACAAAGATGATGAAGAAAAAGTCGGAAAAGACGAGGAAGATGACAAAGACAGAAAAAGAAAAACCATAAGTAGAATAAGAAGGCGGATGAGACCAAGATGTTGAAGAAGAAGAAGGAGGAGAAAGTTAAGGATTTGGAGAAGGAGTAGAAGAAGACGAAGGTGGTGAAAAAGAAGCCAAAGACAATGAAAAAGAGAAAAGGAAAATACGAGGGAGAAGATAAACCGAAATATAAAGAATAAGAAGAAAAAGGCGAAGTAGAAGAATTTGAGGATGAAGACGGGATGAAGAAAAACCAACAGAATAATAAGCCAGAGAACGAAGATGATGAAGAAGGAAAACCAGAAGAGATAGACGAAAACAAACCGAAAGAGAAAGAAGAAAAAGAATTGTTGGAGAAGACAAAGATGATAAAGAAAAAGACGATAAAGTAGAAGTCAAAGACGATTAAGAAGAAGAAGAAAAAGAAAAAGAAAAATAAATCAAAGACGATGAAAAGAAGAAGGAAAAGATGAGAAATAATCGATTAGAGCGAGAGACACTTACGATAAGATGGAAAGAGAGTTCTACCGATGGAGAGATAAAAAAAGAATTGATTTACATACAATTTGTGAGTGAATGAAACATTATTCAACATGTTCTATATAACTCATTAAGGTTATCAACTAAACATGTTTTTACAGTGTAAAAACTAAAGTTAGTGTTTATATATGATACAATAATTATTAACTCATTACAATTTACAAAAATAGTTACATATAATGATATACATAAAATTTATTAGTTTTCATAAACCATTAAGAGCAGCTAGGTAAATTGTCAAATATTGTTACATTTACTTGTAACATGCTTAAATATAAACACATTTTTAGTATGTTAAAATAATTTTTGTCGATTCAAAATATCATTGGATTTTTTCTTCATGCCTTCCTTGTTCTTCTTTGTTCATTCGAGTCAATTCACTTTATTTCGTTGTTGATCAAACCCACAACCAAAGTCAAAATAACCGAAAAATCGAACACACAACCTGAAAATTAACTAGTTAATAACTAAGTTATCATGCGAAACAAAAAAAGTTAAGAGGTAAATCTATGTATTTATTTGGTACCGTAAATATTTTAGAATGTTACAAAATAGTTTAGCATATTACTTGAACCCAGCTCACTGCAAACTTTTTCCCAATCGTTTTCTCCGATCCTTTTACTTATTCCTTATTTTCCAAGATGTCTTTGAAGTCCACAAGTAAACGATTCTTTTCTGGCACCATCGCCATTAACCATGGACTTTGCCAGACTTTTGTCGGATCTTAACCTGATTTTTGCCGAATCTTTGTTGGATCTTTTTTGAATCTTCGTCGGGAGAATGAGAAATCGAATTCTCGAATTTTTCCTGGTTTGTTTTTTTTTTTTTTTTTGTCGACAGCCTGAATACCTAGAACGGTTCGGAAATCCAAACCGGAGGTACCAAGTTTACAAAAGTAATATCCACTGGGTAGACGCGAGCACTTCTTGCTAACATGTCTGCCTTTTTTTGTAAGCGCGTGGAATGAGAGATTGAGAAAAAAGAAAACACATCTTTACTCTTCACGAATTCCTCCAAATGTGAAGCAAATGCCGGCCAATCCTCGGGTGTAAACACCATCTTCACCAACCCGGAGCAGTCTGTTGCAAAAGCTATTTCCGTCTTCTGGTTTGCAATCAAACAATGCATGGTCCAGATGAGTGCTTCCAATTCTGCATGTAGGGGAGAGAGACTTCGTCGTAGATTTCTTGCTCCCATGATTCTCCCTTCGACGCCTTCCTGGAAGCAGTACCAACCTAATCTGGAGAAACTATCGGTCTCCTTCCAAGATCCATCAATAGTACATCGCCAGCCTTCATAAGTCGGGGACACTAGAGTCGGGGCCAAACTTTGGATTATCACATCAAGGTCACTACTCTGTGCCGTTTCCCAGATTATTGTCTCAGTTTCCGCCAGCTTCAGAATTTCCCAGATTTGGTTTTTTATCTAACACAAAACAAACTTTGTTGCAAAAAAAAGAAAAAAAAGAAAGAGAGACAAATGATGATGGAGAAGAAAAGAGGAATAATAGGAAAAGGAAAGCGAAATGGTTAGTTTAGTAATCCGTTGGTGTCGAAGTCAACAAGCAGGTGTGAAATCCATACTATTTAACATTTATAAGCTAATTAACTATTTTAATTAGTATTNACGCGACACCTAAGCAAATCACTACACAAATAAGTATATAGATTTGATATATTTTATTTGTTAAAATTTTAACTAAAAATAAATATATTACTTGTTGACCAAAAAGTAAAATAAATATATTACTTTATTAATTACTTTCGGTTAATTCGCTTCAAATTCGATAAAATTTTTGATTAGCGGTATACAAATTTCTATATGGTTCAAATTATTCTTATATTGGGTTCAAGCTCGGATTGATAAGTTTCGGTTCGGTTTTTTTCCCACACACTCACCACCTTACGCATAAAATAAGGATGAATATTTAAGGCCCAATATGCCGTTGTACACAAAAAGCAATGGACATCACACCGACACCATTTCATAAGAAATTTATCTAAAATTTAGATATTTTTTTGTAAAATTTACTGATTTTAAAATCTAACACATGAATTTTAGTAGGGTCATCGGTCAATAAAATTCAATTGATTACAAAATCCAAGCGAAATAATGTATTTTTAATTGATTTTTGATTTTGAGATAAAATTCTCATTAACATTGACAAAGTAGCCTTAAGAAAATAATACCAACCAAGTTAATTTTAAAGAAATAAATATAAAATAAAAAGATTGAAAAAGAGGATAAAATACAAAATAGGCAGATTTATAAATTGTTACTCTTTTTTGTTTTTAATATATTATATATCGATTAGTCAAAAAAAAATATATGTATTATAAATCGTCCCAAACTGGAAAATTGGATGCGGTTTACAGTGTAACAGTGGTATGAAAAAAATAAAACCGAAAATAAACCGGTTGTTGAAGAAAACGAAAAAATGAAACTCCGACAAGGAGATCGTCCTCAAATCTCTGCCGCCAGAACCAAATTCGTCTCCACGAGCAGTCAGTCTCTTCTGAATCTCAGCCCTACGACTTCCAATCCGGTTGTATCCTTACAAACAGAGCCAGCCCTTGGGCCAGACCCATCAAGCATATGCGTGTGGTCCTCAATAATATAAACAAAATCGTCTCTATTTTCTTAAGTGTTCCTTAGGTTTAGTGATATTTGTATTAGTGGTTGGGTGTGAGATCCTTAGTTCGACCAACAAGTTAGTTTTCTTTTGTTTTTATATATATTCTGCAGAATAAAAATGAAACGAATTTTTTTTTATGAATATGTTAAGCGCTCCATTTTTTTTCCTTCGTTTGTGGTTTTTGAAAACTCAGGGCCGGTTCTGCTTACCAAAACAAATATTATAAAACATGTTCATAATCGGGAAATTGCTCATTTAATTCTTGAACTATTTTCATATGCTCAATTTATTTCTCAATTATTGCTTGCTCAAAATAATTCTTCAAGTTGTAGTTGACTGCGCAAAATCGGGATTAACAAAGTCAAACGCTAATTACTAAATGGATACAAGTCTACTAAATCAGCTGTAACTCCTTCAATAAAAACCCGAATGAGTTTAAATCACTTCCATTGGAAAGCTAACTCAATTGCCTATAACTTTCATGAAGAGTGTCATATCTAAATGCAAAGAAACGACTTCAATCCGAGTCGATCTTCTAGACACATATTCTTCATACAAGATTGACTCGGATGGAAGCATTCCCTTTGGATTTTGATATAGAACTCTTCATGAAAGTTATAGGCAATTGAGTTATCTTTCCAATGGAAATAGTTTCAACTCATTCGGAGTTGTATTGAAGAAGTTACAACCATTAAATGGATACATGTCAACTAAATCGGCTCTAACTCCTTCAATACAACCTCGAATGAGTTGAAACTACTCCCATTGGAAAGCTCACTCAATTTTCTATAACTTTTATGAAGAGATCCAAAGGTAAATCCAAAGGGAAGGGTTCTATCCGAGTAAATCTTGCATCAATAATATGTGTCTATAAGATCACTCGAATGGAAGTCTTCTCTTTGAATTTAGATATATCTTTATTCATGAAAGTTATAAAAAATTGAGTTAGCTTTCTAATGAAAGTGGTTTCAACTCATTCGAGATTGTATTGAAGGAGTTACAGCCAATTTAGTGGACTTGTATCCATTTAGTAATTAGCATTTGACTTTGTTAATCCCGATTTTGCGCAGTCAACTACAACTTGAGGAATTATTTTGAGTAAGCGATAGTTGAAGAATAAATTGAGCATATGGAAATAGTTCATGAATTAAATGAGCAATTTTCCGTTCGTAATCTCAATTAAAAAGTTGCTCCATAATAATTTCAGTATGTAAATAACATGAATCATTGTACTCATATTTAGTTGATTTGAAATAGAATCTCATGAACATTGGCAAAATGGCCTACCTAATTTTATCAAAAAAAATGACCTACCTAATTTAAAATTATAAATACCTTATAAAAAAGGAGGATACAAAATATAAATGTAGTAGTATTCACCATGTCCCAAATCTAAACTTAATTCAATCGAATTAAGAATAGTGTATTTTTTTTTTGTAACTAGCTCTATATATTATTAAATCAAGTTTTATCGGTTTGGTATTCAATTTCTATAAAACCAAAAAAATCAGAACCAGCAAAAAAAGAAAAAAAAAACAATTAGTAAACCGGATTGTTCACCCTCTATATAAGTAAAGCCCAACTCAGAAAAATAGAAGGAGTCAAGGTCTCAAAACTCCCTAAATCAGATTTAACAATCTCCTATATCCTCCTTTCATCTACATATTCCTATGTTCCTCTTTTCATTAATGAAATGTGAACTGACCCTTTTAGCCCTTGTCGATTTAAAAAAAAAATTTGAAAAAGAAAAAGAGAAACCAAACGGCCTCCCTCGTCTCCGACTAGGCTCACTCCGCGACTCACTCCTCCATCGAGCTCGATCTCACTCCGCCGACGAGCTCTCCATCGCCGTCGTTTCTTCCTTTTCTCCTCTGTAGCTGCATCGAGGTTTGTTCTTCAAGTTATGTGTTTTGGATTTTGGATTTGAGGGATTGAATTGGATTTGATATGGTATGCGCATTGGGTGTTTTGGTCGATTAGGTCTATAAAGAGGTAACAAATGTATTTTAGTGGTTGAATCCTAGTGAATTGGAAGTAGATTAGATCCCAAATTTGTGTTCTTGCGATAGGAGAACTAGGTAAAACTAGTAAAACTGTTAAATATAGTAAAACTGGTAAAACTGAAAACCATGATTTATGTGTAAAACTGGGATAACTGTCGATAACTACTATTACTGAGTGACTTCTTGTATTGTTTTTTTAAAGGATATGATGAGCAACAACGTCAGCATATATTTTAAATGCCAAGGTCGCATGTATAGTTTAATGTTCAAGACATCAATGGGGGAGATAACTTTGTCGAAGCTGGAAGCTTGGATATTCAAGAAGGGTTCGTTAGGTGAAAGTAGGTTTAAATTGGAATTGAGTTATTTTCCACTGGTGGTGGGAGGAGATGAGGAACAGCTATTTATTTCAGATGACGAGGATCTGTCTGTTTACCTATGGTGTATTGACAAAGAGAATCATAGATGTCTTTTGTATGTGGAGGTCATCGCTACATCGGAACTGCCCGAGCAACTGTCGAGAGCAGAGAAAAGCTCTACTGGTATGAACTTTGAGGTATTGCAATCAAATGACGAGGAAATGCGTGATAGATATGTTGAGCCTCCACCTGTTGTACAAGCTAGTCAGTTTATAGAGGCATGAGAAGACGGTTTGGGTCTGAGTGTGGGTCAAGAATTTCGAAATAGGAAGGCAATGCAAGAGGTGGTGGATAGAGGTCATTTGCTAACAGTTTTGGTTATTCGATAATAAAGTCGGATAAGACGCAATTAGTGCTAAAATGTCCTATAGAAAACTGTAAATTAGTTGCATATCGCGTCAAGAAGAAGGGAAGAAGGAAAACTAACAGGTTTCCATCGGGTGGGGAACGGCGACCAAGGACGCGAAACAAAAGGCGGCCAAGGCAAGGACTTCAATGGTTGCTTTTTGGATTTGGTAGCCCTGTTTGAATGTATCTTAACCGTTTGTATTTTAAATCTATGTAAAACTGGTGTTTTGTTCTGTAAAACTATTTATTGGATCTGTGTGTTCTGGTAAAACTGATTAAAGATGATAATGTGAAACAATACCTAATTCAAAGTTACTCGACAGAATAATTGGCGTTGTAAACCTCACAAATAAATGTTTTCACGTGACCTAACAGGGAAATTACGACATTGATAATTTTGGGTTCATATGAAGTAATCACACCAACATAGTTCTTATACTTTTAAGATCATTTAAACAAAAATAGCCAAATTAGTAGGGTAAAGTTGCAAAAATGTAGAAATTAAAACATATTAATGCACACTACAATTAGAATGATAGATTAATGCAGGAAATTCAACTGTAAAACTAAAAAATCAAAGATTAAGAGTGCGTAAAACTAAATAAATTGAAAACAGGCAAAGTAAAACTATTTGAAATTTTTGTAAAACTACTATCTTTAGTAAAACTAAGTGCAATTTTTTGGCGCCAAAACGAAAACATTCACCAAGATAACTGTCAAGTCATATAAATGATTATATATATTAACTATAACTTCAAATCAAATCTAAACAAAAGATTTTCTTCTAATAAATGATGATAGTGGGAAACTCGAAGAGACTCGAAACTATCTCATCTCATAATGACGTCTTCATCGAGCCCTCCGTCTTCCTCTTCCAACTCTTATATCTCAACTGTATATCGCAACTCTTCCTCTTCTCTCTTCTGCAAACAAACAAAAAAAAAATTGAGCGATCACATTTTTCTCGTCTTCCCTTTATAAAAAAAAACAAGTTAAGAGATGGCAAGAGCGGTCAACATGATATCGGAGTTAAACACAAAGAAACAGGATTAGAACCTCACGGTGAAGATCATGTGTGTGTGGATAAGAGATTGGGTATCTGGCCCAACGATGAACATGCTTCTTTGTGAAGAAGAGGTAATATATATAAATATATATCAGTTTATCTTCTAAATTTCTCTATCAAGGAACACGGATAGGATATACACCATTGTTTTTGTTATCTTCAGGGAACAAGAATCGAAGCGAATATTTTTGGTGAATCATTTCGTTTGTTCTCGTGGGTAAAAAACTTTGAGCGGTATTGGTTCAATCTCAAGCATTTTACAGTGAAGTGGGGTCAAATTATTAGGCAAACAAATCGAAACTTCTATGAAATATATTTCGATGGAAGCACAACATTTAGTTTGCTCAAAGACTATCCAAACCAAAATCATTTTTTTGGTTTTCACCCCCATCAGTGACATCATTCGGCAAGAAGTGTCAGAACGGTATCTTATAGGTATGAGTAACTTTGATTGTATCTTAACCGTTTGTGTTTTAAAACTATGTAAAACTGGTGTTTTGTTCTGTAAAACTATATATTGGATATGTGAGTTTTGGTAAAACTGGTAAAACTTGGTAAAACTGGTCAAGATTATTGTTTTTAGATCATAGTATATCGGTGTGTTTATGTAGTATTATTTTTGTTTTATAGATGTTATAGGTGTAATCACGTGGGTTGGTAATCCACAGATGAAGACAACCGTTCAGTTTACCATCCGAGATAGAGAGTAAGTGTTTTGTTTTGTTTTGTGACATGTTTAAAGGGTTAGAGTGTTTGGCTCATGGAGAACTGGCCGAGCAACTATCTTCACGTTTTACAAGCGCGAATGAATGGCACATCTTCTGCATTTTAAGATGTTTCCGCGTCGAAACATTAGGAAGTGAGTTTATCTCTATTAATTCATTGTCTATTATGATATAAATCGTAGTGAAATACTAACAACCAAAAATCTTTTTTTTTTGTATCTAATTCATGGCTTAAAGCAGAAGAGGGCCTCTCAAACATAGAATTTGAAGATTATGCGTCTTTTACAGAACTATATACTTTTCTGAATCGGTAAGATTATACATTTCAAATATATATAGGTACCCATATCCTATTCAATTAGCATGTTTACTAATTTTCTAAACCTATAAATGTTTACAGGTACCCATATCCTCCACCAGCAACCTACAACAACGACCACAAGATTGGATTTACTTCATTCTAACACTACAAGAAATTTGACTATTGATAGCATAACCAGATAGCGTAATAATACGCTTTTAATACGCTTTTTTCTTGTAGTGTAAGCCGTTGTTCTTCTCTATAATTCCAAAACTCTATTTATATTTGCTTTTGTTTTACAAGTTTTACAACATTTAGTAGTATTACTAGTTTTACTAATTTCTCCAGAATCCCAGATTATAAAAATTCTCGAATCCTCTATAATATACTTGCATTTGATTTTCACTACGATTCACAACTGAAATCCATCCATTTGTGACCACTTTAAAATCCTCGACCTGTCATTCCTCCCATCGTCTTCGGCGGCATTGATCAAATCCCTAGTTAAGAGGAGATTTCCGATTTGAAATGAGGAGTAAAATTAGGGATTTGATGAGTTTGAATTTTCGGGAACTGAAATCCATCCATTTGTGACCACTTTAAAACAGTTATCAACGGTTTTGATTTCGGGAGAAGAGCGTGATTTGTCGATCGATTTCAAAAAAAAAAAAAGCAATCGGGTTAGATCTGATTTGAGAAATGGAGTTTCAAAGTGGGTACCTTAATAAGCTTGTAAAGTTTTTAAATGTTTGACTAAGTGTCAAAAGTGTTAAAATGCCAAATTGGATATTTGGGTTTGGATTTGTTAATTGGATATTATGTCTATTAACTTAGGGTAATAGCAATGCAGAGCCATCAATAATATGTAAATTGGTTTTTAAGTTTGGACACTATTCACATGTATTGTTCATCTAGTTGTTTGGATGATAACATTGTTATTCATATATAGTTATCCGCATATCTTTTAGTTGAAGTTGTTATCCGAATATCAGTAATTCATATATAACTTCTCTATACATTAATATGAGGTTAGAGTTCAATGTTCAAGTTTATGGTTTATGATTTTATGGTTTAGTGTTTTTGGTTTAGGGTTATGATTTATTGTTTTAAGGTTCATGATTTAAAGGTTTAAGGTTTAGAGTTTATGATTAGAGGTTAGGGTTCATGAATTAGGGTTTAAGGTTTATGATTTATTGTTTTAGGGTTCATGATTTAAAAATTTAGGATTTAGAATTTATGATTAGGGGGTAGGGTTCATGAATTAGGGTTTAGGGTTCATGATTTAAAGGTTTAGGGTTTAGAGCTTAGAGTTTATGATTAGTGTTTAGGATTATCAATATGAGTTATCTTGATAGTCAAATAGATATCTATTATCGAATATGAGTTATCTTGATATTAAAAGTTATCGATGTTAGTTATCTTGATAATCGAATAAATATCGATGATCAAATATGAGTTATCTTGGTATTAAGAGTTATCGATGTGAGTTATCTTGATAATCAAATAGATATATGTAAATATGAGTTATCTTGATAATCAGACCTTGTAATCCACTTTCTTGTTTGCAATATTTGTAGGGGTATTTTGGTCAGAATCTACATAATACTTTTTACAAAACTAATTTTAAGTTATCTATAGCTAGAAAACTAATTTTGCAAGTATTGAACACTATCTATTAAATTTACCCATTAACAATATTATGTTGATCTTTTGTACTTGTTTTGACACAAAAAAGCAAATCCATTTTGAAGTATATTATTGATTTTGAATTGGTCAAAACATAATATCTTCTCCATTCAATTACATAATCAAGTCATAAATTACAAAGTGAGTAATTCTCATTTATTGTGATTGAGTTGTGAATTGAAATTCTCCATTAAGTCATTTGTTTTAGTTTTGGCTCAAGGCTAATATAAAAACGTGACAAAGATACTCAATATATACACATCCAAAAACACCACAATCTCTTTTTTTATTTGTTTTTCTCCTTTGAGTCTGAGAGTATAAAGCATATACTAGGTTCGTTAGATTTTGTTATTGGGTGATGCATAACAAAAGAACTATGCGGTTGTATCCTAGGATTCTGATTGCATCAAACCATCACACTACGAGCAATTAAAAAATTAAGAAAAGAATGTATCGCCTCCGCACAAACTATTCTTTCTTTATCGTATTTTGGTATCGATTATTGTTTATTAATTATGTTTTATATCAATATATTTTCCAATTATTCAGTTTTGCCATATTGTAGAAATTGTGGTTCTACATGTGGGCGAGTCCTTTCAGCTGTCGGGTTGAGATAGCTCTCACGCTCAAAGGTGTTCGGTACGAGTTCTCAGAGCAAGATATCACCAACAAGACACAAGAGCACTATGCTACTCCAATTGAACCCGGTTCACAAGATGATTCCGGTTCTTGTTCCTAACAGTAAACCAATCTCGGAATCACTTGTGATCCTTGATTATATCGATGATACATGGCAAAACAATCCAATTCTGCATCAAGAACGAAAGAGCTATGGCTCGATTCTGGGCCAAATTCGTCGATGAACAGGTATGAGTGTGAAGGACGACTTCTAAATTTTTCAATTTCAATAAAACCGGTTCGGATTCTAACCGGGTTAAGCCGGTTATTGGGAATATATCAGATTTCTGTGACGGTGATGAAAGTGGTGGGGAAGATCGGAGAAGAGAGAGACGCGGCGGTGGAAGCGACGATGGATTTATTGAAGTTGTTGGAGAAAGAGCTTGTCGGGAAAGATTTTCTCGGTGGGAGAAGCTTAGGGTTTGTGGACATCGTGGCGACGTTGGTAGCGTTTTGGCTGATGAGAACAGAAGAGATCGTCGGAGTCAAGGTTGTTCCGGTGGAGAAGTTCCCGGAGATTCACAGATGGGCCAAGAATTTGATGGAAATCGATGTCATCAAGAAATGTATCCCTCCCGAAGATGAACATCTCATTTACATTAAAGCTCACATGGATAGCCTCAAAATCAAATCGCCCTGATAAGCTCAGTAATCAAAGAATCTCCCTTTGTTATTGTCTCAGTTGCTTTACTCCTATGAGATCACTAATTCCCAGATTTCAGACAAATAATTGGGAACTGTGGTCTTGGTTTTGTATCTGGTTTTGTCTGTTGAGATATCATTGTCAGTTCCTGTGTGGTGTGAGAGAGTTATCAAAGATATTAGTCTGAAATGTGAAAGTTTAGAAATTAGAATGTGTTGAGATGTGAATGAGGAAGGTTTGAGATTTACTCTGTCACTTCATGTTTTTCTCTATTCAAACTGAAATTTTTCTTTCTTGTTCTCTCTTTTGCTACTCTCTCTTTTCCTACAGAAATTTCTAACATCAGAAATGATCTCTTGTAACTTAAGAGCAAATGCAGAGAAAACATGAGTGCATATCAAATCAACCAAAACACATTTCGGTTTCACCCAAATCATTCCTCCACCAATCATAACACCAATTGACTGAATCATATCAGCCATAGCGTGTAGATAAGCTCCTTGTATGTTAATGTTCATCTCCTTTAATGACGATTTCTCCTCAAAACCACCCTTTAAAGGATCCATAACATCAGATAGGCATAATTAAGAAGAAAAAAACATCTTTACTACATTGATCCAATGTTTTAATTAACTATAATGTTTGCAGTGTCTGTTAGCCGACTTCATTATAATCAGGACTTCCTTTTTAACTACTTTGATTCATTCTTTTTGGTATTTAGCCAACAAGAAAAACTTCAATTCTTCCACACCACTCTAAATATGTTTTCAGACACAAACAAAAAAAACTTCTGTTTGCTACTCTGATCAAGATATGGTATAAAAGAAACAGTACCTTTCCCAATCCTTTGTATTGATAACCGGCATCACAATTGTGAACACTTTGTAAAGGTTAATTTTTCTAGTCAAACCCAAAGAATGCTTTACTTCTAATTTCCACATAAGCTCGAAACCCAATCCCAGTTTACTATTTATAAGCAGAAATCTCTATATACAATATTATGTGTATCCTTATACTAGCTCAGCTTCTCAGCTTCTTTTGACTTCTCTTTCTGCTCTCCTCTGCTTTTCATTCTCCTTTCTTCTGTCGAACAATCAGCACTACATATATACAAATAGGATTCAGTATTTTATCAACTGTTGAAAATTCAATTTAGTCACGAGAAGATTTAATCCTAAACTCACCTCTTATGGGACCGGAACCAAACTCGGTCCATACAAACAAGTAATTGAAGGGCTGATGTACCTATATGTTTCCGTTTTCATCCGTTGAATCCCAACTTGTGAGACTGTAGAGACATTCATGCAAGCAGAGGTTCCATCTTCCATTAACTCTTCATAGAACATCACAATTTTATTGTTCTTAATGAAGAAAATGTCACCAAAAACTGGTTGATCGACATCAAAGAGTTTCTCCCAACATGTAGCTTGATCTCTGGCCTTCGTTTTGATCCATACTTCCGTCTTCAGTTCTCTGTGATGTTGGTATATCAGTGAAAGCCCACCTCCTCTAAAAGAAGATAAGGCTGAAGTCCCTTTCCTGATTTCAAACGGAAGTCTAATTGGCCTAAATGCTTCGGTGGAGAAGTCAAAGGTCTGGACAAAGAGTTTCTTTGAAGAAGCTAACCAGTATGCATTCCCCTCTACTGAAACAATCTTAATTGGTCTAGGCACAGTCCAATCTTCTGTAATGTCTATCGGTCTCCAACTTTTTGAGGAAAATTCATAAACCTCAGCTCCTGGCTCGTAAGAGTCACTGTCTAGGTCAAAAGAACCAAAATTGAACTTCAATACTTTGTACCGATTGTTGCCATCGTGTCCAAGGCAGTATAAGTCGTATAGAGACATACTATCTCTGTCAATCCATCTTGTTTCACCACTGTTCCAGACAACAATCCTTCGAGAAATTGTGCTCCCGAGAATCAAACCGTTGCACTGTGCCAAGCTTCTTATGGTTTCTCTCTGGAAATCGCGGCTTTGGAGATACCTAGAAGATGGTTGAGCCGCCTCTGAATCCACCACCCACACTTGAGACAGCCTCGTATGAAGAAACTGTTTCTGACCCATGTTCAGTTGTTTGTAGACAAATCTACAATCACTCAAAAGTGAATTCCATTCTTTACATAAAAGCCTGAAACGAACCAGGGAACGGACAGGAACCCTAAGAAGGATTTCTTCCACTAAATCCGGTTGAAGTTTACCTGCAAGGTTTAGTAACTTTTACCACACATGTGAAGTTGCTCCAAAGTCTATGATCCATGCTTTGAAAGTAAGCTAGCCAAGGTTCCAAGGTAGGAGAATTATGGACAGAAGTAAAAAGGTAAGGAATTAGAATTGTTACCTGCAGATGTGGAAGGGTAAGTTGTACCAACATTCCCAGTGATAGTAGGCAAGGAATCCAGAACTCTGTCATTTAGCTGAATGGCAAGCTGTTTGATTTGATGTGGAGAGATTTGTGCAAGAGCATGTGACACTCGATGAAAACGTTCTGCTGGTGAGTCAGTGATCGCTTGCGCAACAACGTTCTCATGATTCTGAACTTGAGGAAGTGCCCTGTTTTGACCAAAGTTATGTTGATTATAGCCATAATTCTGCGGAGAAGATCTGATTTGTGTCTGCCCTGGTCCTGAGAGTGAAGTATCTGAGGCACCAGGAACTTTATAACCCGGAGGATAGACTGGTCGTGGCTGAGGTTGATAACCACCAGAAACAACGGCTATAAAAACATCTGACGTTGGATCTTGATATTGCTGAGTACTTGCTTGAAAACCCACTGGCTCAGAAGAAGGTCGTTTGATGAGGTTTTGATGTTCATGCTGAATCACTAGGTTGAGAGTGGTGGCCAGATCTGGTAGTGGATTCAACATGATGATCTGCTCTCTGATGTTCTCATAAGTGTCGTTGAGGCCAGATAGAAATTTTATCACAAAGCTTCGCTCAAATAGATCCATCCATTTTCTATCTAACTCACAGTCACAGGAACAGTTAGTGCACCGACACTTGGGATAATCTTGTGCACTCTTAAGATTTTCCCAAATTGTGATCAACTTCGCATAGAAAGTATTGACATCCATGGAATCTTGTCTAAGACCATACAACTGCTGCTCAATCTGATACAACTCTGGAACATTATTCTGCTTAAATCGGTTCAACAATCTCTCCCATATTCCACTAGCTGTTTTCACGAAAAGAATGCTATGGCCTATTGTTTTAGAAACAGAGTTCATGAGCCAGGAACGTACCACGTCGTTGCATCTTGACCAAGCGGCAGCGTCAATATGACCATCTGGTGGCTTCGGAATAGTACCTTCTACAAAACCCAGCTTGTTGCGTCTTTTCAAAGCCATAGTCATTGATTCGTGCCAAGAACTGAAGTCCGCAGCTCCCGTCAAACGATCTGAGACTAATACCAACCCTGAATGATCATTTCCACCCAGATAGTAAGGAGAATCGCGGTTTATGACTCGTGCGGAAGTCGAATCCGAAGACATTGTCGCCACCATGAGTATCGAAGAGAAAAATTTAGGTTTTCTGGGTTGTAAAGAAGTGGATGAAATCAGACGCTACAAATCAACGAAAAACCAAGGAAATCGAACACTCGAACCACATAGAATTGAAATTAATCAAGAGAAATCTTCGGAAAATCGAAGCGGAAGGACCAATTTCCGCTCTGTGATACAGTCTCACATAAGAGAGAAAGAGAGTGAAAGATTAAAAACAGAGTTTCTTGATTAGTTAATTTGATTTCTTGATCGGGTTTTCTTTTAACAATTAATTAATCATGTACGCTGATGACTAATCTCTCCAGATTACGGCAATTCAGCGATGTATGTAATGACACGTGTACAACAAGAGTGTGCTGCCACGTGTGCCTCAAGCGTCTGCCGGGAGTAGTTCAACCATGTATGAGTTTTGGATCAGCTGAATCAAAATATTGTTTTAAGGATTCAATACTCTTCGAGAAACTCCAGCACACACATAAATCATATCCTGCAGCAAATTGGATTATTTTTAATACAAAAAAGGACGGATCTCATAAGAACATTCATAGACACGGAGGGTGAAATGAAGTCAATCAGCGGAAGAGTTGTTTGAATTAGAATCTCAGAATTCGATTATAAGTAACAGTACCAAACCAAGAATAAAACGCTTGAACTTGTGTTCTCTTAACTCAGAAAGACCTCAAAAATTTCGTGAAATCGCTGCAACTGTGAAATCAACCATCGTAACCCTAATTGCTCCATCGGTTCGATGAAATCAAAATTCCGCGTTTTCATCAAAATTCCATGCTTAGCAACAGAACGAATGGCTAAGTAATGGGGAGAAATTAGAAGACATTAAAAAAAAGGTTACCGGAAGCGATGGAGAGAAGACAAAAAGGGAAGTGAGGGAGTTCCGTAGACAGTCGATCCAGAGCCTCCGTCGCCTCGAGGACAGAAACACCATCGATGGAAGTAAGCGTCTGGTCAAGAAGCCGAACAATCTGAACTGAGTCTTCGTCGGCGACGAACAGCGAAAGCCAAAACCTAGCTAATCCAAAAAAGAAAAACAACGAATGAGAGTGAAATCAAAACGAATGAGAAAATAAAATTTAGGTTTTATGAATTTTGATTTGAGAAATCGAGGTATCTTACTATGTTTCGTCTTGGTTCAGCTGGAGGAGAACAACGGAAGGGACGAAGTGGAACGAACTTGAGGCTAAAGGAGATCTAGCTCGTAATTAGACCGAGCTCAGAAAGAAATCGAAGCCGATGGAGATCGACATTGTCGCCGGCGAGGTGGAGATCGATGACTATGGGGAAACCCTAGGTGAATTTTGTTTTTTATGTTCCCAAATTTTTTTTGTCTGCATGTGTTTGGTTTATCGACATATACCATATGGCGCTAAGTATTTATTTTTTCATTAAAGTGTTGCGGTCCTAAGTGATTTTGTGAGAGCCAAAATAAATTTTAGCTTCCCGCTTAGCTTTTTTTGGAATAGCATTTTTCGAATGCTATGATAGAGTATCCCAACCCTTGCTACCACCTGTAATAGCAGTTACAGAAATCGTGCTATCTTAATGTGCTATTAATGCTCACTTTTTTTATAGTGAAGGGAAAGGAAAAGGAATGTGAAACCAACTTCATATCAACGCACAACAAGTTGACTAAAATCTACTATCGTTTTATTTTATATATAACTTTGTACGATATGTACTTTTGTTTTAACAGTGTATTGTAAAATAAAGTACCTTCTATAATATAAGCTTTTTGTTTAAACATTTATTAATGCACTAGATTAGGTCTCGTGAGATACGCGGATAAAAAATAGGGGTGGGCAAAAAACCAAACTGAACAGAACCAAACGAACTTAAACCGACCTAAACCAAACCATATTCTATATATAACCCAATCGGTTGAAGTTTTTCTCAATCCGAACGGTTCGGTTTGGTTCGGTTTAAAATCGAACCGAACAGATAAACCAATGTGTTTTTTTTGTTAATTAGTTTATTAATAATATTAAAAATATAAACACATATGGTGGGTTCATATAAGAGATGAATAAACATTGTCTTGTATAATTAACTTATATTTAAAGTATTGACTTGTTGTAAGTTAATTTTAGTGGTATGGGAGAGACGAAGCCATGTATTTTTTTATTTTTTTTTATTTTGATTAAGTGGGATAATTTCAGTTTGGTTTTAGACTTTAAGAGAATGATTTTTTTTTATGGTTTCGTTTTGTTTACGTTTCGTTAGGATTCTTGTTTTTATAAGTTGATTTTTTAAAAACCGAACTAAAACCAAACCAAATTACAACCGAACCAAACTAAACCGAACCGAACTAAACCCAAACTGAACCAACATTATTTCGGTTGAGTTCGGCTAAAGTTTTATTCAACCCGAATCAACCGAACCGAACCCGAAATTAAACCAAAATGCCCACCCCTAATTAAAAAAAAAGATTTAGATTCTAAAATTGATAATATGCTTAATTATGACCCATATAGTTAGATTCTAAATTAAAATCCCGTTTAATTATCCATGAATTACGTTTAGTATTTCGTATTTAAAAAAAAACAAAATTGATTCATATTACTCATAAATCTGATAAACAATCCCTTTAAATGAATGAGAGTGTTCCAGAATTACCAAACACACGATAACAAATTTTTCTTCTTCTAATTTTATATATTATGAATCATATATATATTTTTTATATTTAACACTTTTTATTTGGTAGTTTTTATTTTTTCTCTTATTTTACTTTTTCAATGTTATTAGTTTCCATTATATAAAACACAATTCTATTTCCTTTTTGTTATTTTTATTTGGTAGTTTTTATTTTTTTCTTTTACTTTACATTTTCAATGTTATTAGTTTCCATTATATAAAACACAATTCTTTTTCTTTTTTTTGTTATTTTTTCTTTTTTAAAAATAAATAACTAACAATAGGAATGTTTATATTATTATTTTGACACATGTTGCGATCTTAATTGACAAAGACACATGTTACGATCTCGTGAGTAAGAATTATCGAGAGACTCAACTTTATATAATACGATTTTTTATGAATACTTTAAATCCAGAAAATGTCAAGATCTGAGATTTAGGATGGAGATTTATGTCTGGCAGACAGTGCTACAACGCACACAATACTTAAAGATAAAAAAAAATATTTTTCCTCTCTCAAAATGAAGAATTCTGCCGGAAGCATGAATACTATATCTGGGAATGCAAAGATTATCATGTGCTCTGGAAGAGTTAGTTTTTCAATGCCAAGGAGAACAAAATTAAAAATAAATGATGCATTATATCCTCCTAAATCTCACAGAAACTTGATAAGTTTCAAAGATATTCGCAAAAATGGATATCACATAGAAACTATGAATACAAATGGCATTGAATATCTTTGCATCACATCACTTATTCTGGAAAGGAAGGTTATATTAGAAGAATTACCAGCATTATCCTCCAGATTATATTTCACAAAAATTAATATGGTTGAACCATATATTACGGTACACCCGAAGTTTACTGGTACGTTCAAAATTTGGCATGAACGACTAGGACATCATGGTTCAGTTATGATGCGCAAAATTGTGGAAAATTCTAATGGCCATCCGTTGAAAAACCAGAAGATTTTTCAATATGGCGAATTTTCATGTAATGCTTGTTCTTAAGGCAAACTCATAATTCGGCCATCACCAACCAAAATAGGGAATGAATCTCCAGTATTCCTATGAATACAATCAATAAAATTGCTTGTAAAATAACCTAAGAAAATCGATGGCGTAAACTAAAGGGGAAACAATTTGTAAACAATATTAAAATGGTGTTGGGACGACAGGGATATCTTAGGGTATGCTTGATTCAATCAAAACGCCTAAGCTCTTAGTAACACGATTCTAGATTTTAACACCACGAGCTGAACAGAAAAAACGGTGTAGCCCACTTTCGTACATCCTACGCACCAACAATATATATACTTGACCAGTAGCTTTCGTCTCTGGCCGCTCAGAAGATCGTGCTATTCGCGGTGGTTCTTCTTAGTTCACGTCACTCCGTAGTATACTTTCGTATCTTACGGCGCAACACGCTCTTATAGATGAACGATTCAGGCATTTAGATTCGGCAGTTATGTTGGTTCTTTAACACCTATGAATCAGCTTCTAGTTCATGACGCTAGATTCATGCATTAACAATGATCTATAAGAAAGAGCTCTAGAATTCGGCTAGGGTTTTATCTTGTAAAATCTTTATCGAACATAGAATCCCCCTCAATAATCCCTTTAAACCCAATGATTAAACTACTCGCACATAGACGAAATAAAAGACATAATTAAATAAATCAGGAGATTGATGAAAGAGGGTCTCGAATTTAAGAACTAAGTCCAGAGAAATCCTCTTCACCAATCTCGAAGAGTAATCGAACAAAAAGTAAAGAGCGGAAAGTAAATAGCAAAAAGTAAAAACAAAAAGTAAACTAAAATGGTGTAAAAGCAATCACACGAAATTAGGTCTCTAAAACACATATTTATAGGTATTCTCTTTTACTTTCGCGATCTTTAGGATTTTGAGTTGACGGGAATTGAACGGACCTTGCAAATGGGCTTACGGGACGAAACTGCTTCCACCGCGGGTCAATGGTCTCTGGCCGTGGCGAAACGTGCCTTGACCGCGGGTCGAAGCCTCATGGCCGCGGGCCGGGAGCTTCTGCCCGAGGTGAACTCGGACGTCTTGATCTATATTGATTGAACCGTTAGATTGTCCTCAAATCACTTGGAATAGAAAGGTAGCTGATCCCTCTTGAATATCTCCAAAATTGGGATGGATCAGACGGTGAGACAAACCTCTTTGGTAGTTGAACTTATGACGGTTTGACTATGAGCCGAAAATCTGGTTTTTCTCCAATTTGCAATGCTTTTGCCTAAGTAATTTGAAAAGAGTCTTGAAACTACAAATATGCGAAAACCGTAATAAAAACATATAAAAGCGAATGAAACACTTATTAAAGTGTTTTAAAATATATAGTAAACGGGTAAAAATACGGTGTTATCACACCCCAAAAATTATTTTAACTTCTTGTTATTAATTAAATAATATTTAATATGAGAAATATATACAATAAAAAAATTCAATGCATTAATGAGATAGAAAGACAAATTCTATAAGTTTTCAAATTTTTTCTAACTTATGTGTTTTACAACAAGTTCATTTTAATTTATATTATTTTAAACATTATTGATTATTATTATTTTTAAACTAAAATATTTTTATTTTATATAGCTCGAAAAGTCAAAAGACTTACTATAATAGACACATAATATAAATCAGATTAAGTGTATTTATGATTTGGAAAACCTCACTAAAATAAATTTAGCATTATCTAGTTATATATATGTAATTAATGATTTTAGCTTCTGATTATGTAAGTGCTTCTTATATTACGTAATTACATTTGGGTTTTCTTTTTGATAAATAAATCGTTTTTGTAAAATTCAAGTTTTTAAAAATATTTATATACTTGTTCTACGAAATCCAGAAAACATATTCTAGATCCACGATTTTGGTAGATGATGTGTTCTGCTATTTCTTCTATAATCTACCAAACCTAGAATATACATTCTACCATTTGGTCTATGTCTACCAAACCTAGAATATACATTCTACCATTTGCTCTATGTCTACCAAACCTAGAATATATATTCTACCAGTTGCTCTCTGTCTACCAAACCTAAAATATATATTCTACCATTTGCTTTATGTTCTACCAAACATAGAATATATATTCTACCATTTTCTCTATGTTCTACATAGTGTTAGAATACATATTCTACCTCTTTCTCTATATTCTACATTCCGTAGAATATAAATTCCACAGTTCTTTTATTGTTTTATGGACGGTAGAATTTGTATTCTACCAAAGTAGTTAAGAATATATCTGAAAAAATCTAGGAAAATCTAGTTTAATTATCTGTTTTTTCACGTTTTTCACTTTTCTTCACGTTTCTCTGCTTCCACGGTTTATCTTGCTCTTCTTCTCCGTTTCTTAAATTTTTCATACTTTAATCAGTTTTTTCTTTTCTTCTTCGTTAATATGTTGCATATCTATGTAATATGTGGTGTATGGAGATCAGGTGCCAATAAAGAGTGGATATTTATTGTTGATGAAGAAAAACGAGGTAGATTACTTATTTTGGAATCAAGTACTACTCTCGAGGAGTTAAAATTGATGGTTTTATAGGACTACGAAATCGATCAGAGCACTGTTCATGTCGAGATCAGTTATATACCTAGCGATTTGATCAACATCTTAGGATCTCCACCGATTATTATCACGAATGATCGTCAAGTGAAAAATTTTGTTGGGTATGCAAAGAAGAATGGGTCGATACAGTTGTACGTGACATTTAGAACTATATTTGACAATGAAAAGACATTCATTTTCCATCAGATTTGCGTTACTTGACTTTTTAAAGAACTTTAGTCTATATTCCAGCTTAAGCTTCAACTGCTGTTTTTTTTACAGATTTGTTCAAAACGAATGAAGTACCAAGTTACAAAACAAAAACACTTTTTTTTTAGTTTCTGACAAAACCTCTCGACCGTATGGATTGGCTATTAATCTTTATATGTTCCAATATCTTGCTATGGAATTAGATTATTATTGTTGCTTTATCATCACCCTAATTCATTCAATTTGAACGGATTGTTTGAGCTAATTCATTTCGACAAATACTGTGAAAATGACATTTTCTGATAAAATATCTTGACAGTTTATACAGAATTTAATATGAATTAGCTCAGTCCTGCTTCAAGGCTTCTGTAATGAACGATTTGGCAACCAAAATCCCAATGTAAGCCATCGTTGTGACTGTAATACCTGCGACAAGGACTGCATTGTCGTATGCTGAGTGCTGGACGGTGTACACATGCACCCTTATAGTGTTCCAGTTGCTCTCCGTCCAGACCGGATCAACCATCCCCATAGAATCTGATGTGTTTTGTGATAGAATCGTCCAAGCTCCATCGCCATACTTCAATCGGGTTGAATATGCTGGAACTTATTNCTTATTCAAAAACTTGGTATCAAAGTCTTCAAGAACAACATCTGAAGTCTTCTGCAACAATAAAATATGATGTTATACCTTTTTCACTCTAGGCCATATGATTCAGAAACACATAACATTAAGCAATAAGTATACTTTTTCCTGTCATATCATATTCATGAGTTTTGCAACAAATTTAAATGAGATCAATATATCCATGCTCATATATCAACTGGAAGTGAATTATATTTGAGGTTACTTCCTCTTTCAAACTCCGAATACAAATCTGAATTGTATTTCCACATATGTACCTTTTTCATGAATGCCATCAAGGATGAAGGAGGCATTCTCGGGTTTGTAGTATCAGCTGAAAGAATCTTAGCTATCGTTAAAACATTTAGTCTCATGTTTGTAACAGAAGAAACCTAAAGCAGAACACCAAAAAGTGAAGGTTAAGTCGCCTACAGCAGGTTAACATGATCTAGTGAATTACGTAAGAGTTTTAGAGTATCAGGAATTTCTCACCCTAGTTTTATGAGCAAAGAAGGTATTCATCTCTCCACTCAAACCTTTTCCAACGGATCCTATTTCAAGCACATGTTAGATAAAGATATCATGTTCTTTCTCATATCAAAACAAAACAGAAACTTAACCATATCAAAGTATAAAAAAAAAAACGGAAACAAAGGCACAATCATGATTCACGAAAAATTAAAGTGAAACCCAAATCAAAGACGCAAGACTATTTGAGAACAATTGCATTAGCCATACACAACATCAAACATGAGACGTTTCTGTTTCTAACCAAAATTTCTCTCTAAAGCTAACTTAATTGTGTCAACACAGCTTAGTTCAATCAAACCAATCAAGCACACACCCGTGTATGCTCAGGTATACACGCACAAGGATACAACAACATTAGGCAAAATTATAAAAAAAATTGAACTCTTTGTTGCTGCTTTAATTTACACAACTCTCCTAATTTTTCTAACTTTTTTATTGCACGTTTATAAGCTAAAATTGAACTCTTTGTTGCTTCTTTTCATCAAACCCAGATTAAGAAGCGTGGACTCCATGCTTGAGGCTTTGAGTAGAAGAAAGAAACAAGAAGAAGAGAACGAGGAGGAAGAATTGCTCATTAATATAAAGTTTGGTAAGCGGACTAGGATTGATGAAGAGGAAACCAATGAGGCGTTTGATGAAAAGAAGAATTGGCCTAAGAGACGTGATTGTGGGCCAAAGGCGTTGAGGAAGAATTCGATGGTGAAGAGGATGGAACATCTTCTGGCTCAATGGAGTAGAATAACATAAGTGCATCAGAAACAAAAAAAAAAAAAAACTTCAGATATGTTGCTGCTCTTAAATATACATAGTGTTTGATTAACCCCCAATAATAGGGTTTTTTTGTGTGTGGATTATATGGATCGTATTGTGCATTCAACTAGTTCAAAGGGTAAAGATTTGTGGCCAAATCTCAAATAAGGTTTAATCGACCATTCCCTCTTTGTTCAAGGAGGAGATATTTACAAAGAGATTTATATTCGAAAATAATTATGTGCAAAGCAGATCAATCTATTTAGTAGTATTTACCAACTACTGGACTTTCTCCTTGCCCTGAAAAACTGAATCATGTGCTTATAGACATCTTCTTTGGCACTTGTGCTAAGCACAAAGTCAATGTGACCATAATTCTCAAGATATAGCAACTCCGGTCTTGAAGGTAGTTTCGCGAGAGTACGTTCCACATCTGTCACATCTGCTAATCCGTCATTTCCACCGTACCCCATCCACATCGGTAATGATGCTGGAATGAGGCTAAGTTTAAATTCTGGAGGTTTTGATAACCCGTAAATCAATATGTTTTTCAGCAACCCGTAGTCATATTGCGCAAAGGTCCCCTTCCGAATCACTGGAGTAATTGATATCAAATGTTAGATACATCATAATCGGAATCGAGAGAAAGAGTTGATAAGTAAGCCAAGGCCATGGAACACACAGTCAAGATCTTACTTTGGAAAAGATGGCGCAAGTTCTTGACAGATGATGGGTGAGGCTCGTAATCTAGATAGTATTCTATCCTCGAGGCATTGAAACAACAATTCTTCCCTGCCATTCGTTGATATCAGTTCAAAAGAAAGATTAGAAAGCCGCAAAATCATACACATTCAAATTATTACAGGAGAGTAGAGGAAGAGAAAGAGAAAATAAACCTGTTATGGATGTGAGGAAATCAGTGCAATCCATATGCCCTTCGCATAACGAGTCAACAAGTTTAACTAACGTATCACTGAAAACACAGAATAAATCTACAAGATGTTAGAAAAAGAAAAGTCACATAATATCTACACACACAAAAACTAGATGAGACACAAGTCACAACCTTCTAAAGTTTATTTGATGCAGCCCAAGAGCAACAACCATCTGTAAAGAGGACCGACCAAATGTGTTAACTTTATACTCTGAAATTGCTTTTTATGATATTCGAGAGACAAGAATACCTGATCGAGATGCATAAAAACCATTCTTTCTACAAGTGGAGCTGTGACATGATCCAAATATGATATTGGACAAAGCAACGCAGCTGCTTCAACCATTTCCGCCACATGTGGCTGAGTAAGAGCAGCAAAAGACATGATAGTCCCCTGTCGAAAAACTAAAAAAGTGTTAGCTTACTAAATAACAGCAAAAAGCGCAACCTTATACGATTTCAGAAGAGAATGATGACCTGAGAATGTCCAACAAGGAAAATTTTGGAGTTTGTAATTGAGTACAGATACTGAACCATTTCTGCCAAGTCATACATAGCCAAATCTTGCCAACTCCAGTCCCAAAACTCCTTCATTTATTTTTTTTAAAAAGCATTACTTTTCTTAACAAAGGAAACACTCTCTTCATTGCTAAAGGAACAATAGACATATTCTTAAACTATCCCTCTACATCGACAAAATGAAAGCAGAGGAAAATATACATAAGTGATGTTGAACCAAATTTAATTTAGACATTTCTCAGGTAAAGCTCATAGATAAAGAAAAACAAATAAAATGTTCATATAAGAATTTCGATTTTTGAGAAGTATTATGATCATCGAACGCCTTGAGCAAGAAGATGAGCTTTATACCTATCTAGATCTAGACTACGAAATGTATCGTCAAATATTCAATACGATTCTAGGACTCACAAGAGAGAAGTCATTGGCTCATTGCATACCTTATCAGCTTCAGAAAAAGTTATATGTCCATAACTATAGCGTGTACCACGAACATTTCCGACCCAAACATCAAACCCATGATCAGCAAGAACGAAGCCTAATGACTCTTTAGGGGAATCCAAGAACCAGACATCACCAGCCTTGCACATAAAGAGAAGATTTTTACCAGTTTGTCCTTGTTCAAGTTGAATATTTTTTAACCAATTTTACCATAAATAGTCCGTGCTGAAGCAGAACAGGTGGACCATATTGAAGTGTTAGATTTTGAGCACGAGAAGCCACACGTTGAAGAGCTAGTAGGTAGCCATCTTTCGTTTGAATCTATAAACAAATAAAACTGAGAGATTTTAATCGAAATCTTGATCTGAGACTAGAAAATGAGTAAAATTCAAGGCTTTGAGTTCGGAAGAATTGGTAATTTTCCATAAAGACTCGAGCTTCTTTTTTTTTTGCGACTGATTCAATGAAATCTCGGAGAGAAAGAGATGAGAGATTTATAGAAATTGAGATTACAGTGTGTTCGGTGCAGGAGTAACCAGCCGGATTAATGAGGTCAGCGCATAGAGAATTGACCGGAGATACACGGAGGAGATGGGATTGTGTTCCGGCGGAGAAGATCGTAAAAGCGGTCACAACGGCGAATAGCAACCACTTCATCGTTGCCGGAGAAGTGAAATTACAATTTTATCCTCTTCTTTCTAAATAAGAATTTTTTTTTTTTTTGTCAACTAAATGGGAATCTTATCTATCCGTGGATTTTAAGTTAGTCTTTTTTAGATGTCGTCTCGCTAAAGATGCGTCACGAATACGCTTGTCCACAATGTTTAAGAGTCTTATACCGGGACTGATTTGTTGTTGAAGATGCAATCATTTCGCTGTTGCCTGATAAGTTCCGATCTACAAACTCTGTGAAATGAATCATCTTTTATTGAACGATGAAGACGATTGCACTCTCTAGATCAATCTCATAGCGATCAATCTCCAAACCAGACTCATCTCATCTAAAATTTGTTACAAGCAAATGCATAAAAAAAAACTGAGAACAGAGCTCAACTCACATATAAAGGAAAAAACAAAAAGTAAATCATCTGATTTAAAAAGAGTTTTATCAATTAGTCAACCCAAACTGTTGACTTTTTCTACTCTTTCTCCATTTTGCTCCAATTGTCTTCTCCTTACGTATACTCTCCTCATCCTATCAACACCCCCCACACCAATCAGACGAAGAAGAAAGATAATTCTTCTCAAACTCCGATGCCACAAACCAAGTAGCCTCATAGCGCGGAAGGTTCTGCCTCACAATCAACAACTCCAAATGTCCAACATCATTATAACGAGTCTCCGCAATGGAATCAGGTTCCTAAACAAACTCTCCTGCATCTGAAAAAGTTTCAAGTAGAGTAGTCACCTCGACTTGCTCTCCCACGACCGCTTTAAGTTGAGAAACATGAAACACCGGATACACCTTCGAGGAAGCAGGTAACTTCAATTGATATGATGCCTTCCCAATACACTCCATAATTTCAAACGGGCCATAGAAACGAGTTGGCAACTTCTGACACAATCTCCTAGTAACTGAATGTTGCCTATAAGGCCTCCATCTCAAATAAACCATATCACCCACTGCAAAATGCACTTCTCTCCAATGCTTATCCGCATATGCTTTCATCACTTGTTGCGCATGTAATAGAAACTCTTTGATTTGAAGCAGCAACCTGTCACGAGCTCGCAGCATGATCTCGAGTTCAAAGTTTGTTGTGGACACGTCTTCGAAATATAACAGAGTAAGTGGTTATCTGCCATATACCACATGAAAAGGAGACGTCTTCAAAGCAGAGTGATAATTCGTATTGAACCAAAACTCAGCCCAATGTAGAAAGGAGAACCACGTCTTAGGATGACTCGAAGCAAAGCAACGTAAGTACTGCTCCAAACAGCGATTAGTGACCTCAGTTAACCCATTTGTTTGAGGGTGAAAAGTTAAGCTGAACTTGAGAGTGATCCCTGAAAGATGAAAACATTCCTTCCAAAACTTGCTGAGAAAAATGCGATCTCTATCGGATACAATAGATGCCGGAAATCCATGAAGCCTGACAACTTCCTTAATGAACTTAGCTGCGATACCTGTTGCAGAGAAAGGGTGTTTGAGACCGATAAAATGACTATATCTGCTCAAACGATCAACTACCACCAAGTCCACATTAATTTCACACGAAAATGGTAACCCTTCCATAAAATCTATGCTTATGTCCTGCCACACCTTATCAGGTATCGGCAGAGGTTTAAGCAAACCGGTAGGAGTTAGCTTCGAGTACTTATGTGTCTGCCAAATGCCATAATCTGCCACATACTCATGCACCCTTGTACGCATGTCATGCCATGGAAACACATGTTGTATGCGCTTTAACGTCTTAAGTACACCTGAGTGACCGTCAAAGTAACCGTCATGACACTCCCGCAAGATAATAGGAATCATCTATAACGTGTGAGGAATAAACAGTCGACGTTTGTATCAAACTTTACCATCCAAAACTGTAAACCCTTTCTTCACCGTGTCACCACCCTGAATTCTCATCTTTAACCCCTAGATGTACTCATCTCTCTCAATTTCTTCATATAAGTCATGCAATTGAATGGTCTGAGGAATGGTAACAACCATCAACTCCACATAAGATACACCAACTACATCTTGATTTATCCGTGATAAACCATCAGCCGCCTTATTCTTCGCCCCTGGCTTGTAGATTATCTTGAACGAATACCCCAAAAGTTAATGTAACCACCGTTGATACTCCATAGAAACCTCTATCTGTTCCAAGAGAAATTTAAAACTCTTTTGGTCAGTATGAACAAAAAACTTCCTCCCCATCAAGTAGTGCTTCCATTTCTGCGTCGCCAATACGATTGCCATAAGTTCACGCTCGTAAATTGGCTTCATATGCCCCTTTGTGGTCAACTCATGACTAAAATAAGTGATAGGCTTTTTATGCTGCATCAGTACCGCCCCCAGACCATAACCCAAATCATCAGTCTCCACGATGAAAGGTTCTTCGAAATTTGGTAACGCTTAGGGTATTACATTTGAGCTTATCAATCGAAAAGAGGTTTCTCCTCACATCGAAGTCTTCGAATTCTCCCTATTTTACAAAGAATTTTGTGAAACAAAACAGAGCCTCTTGATCCATTGATCTTTGAGAAATTCTGTCTTGTTTATTACCCGCTGAAACACCTAACCGGAAGAATCTTTCAACTCTCGTAATCCACCCAAATGGTAACGTTCCGTTGAATATTGGCATATCAACTTTGCGTAACAAGCTCTCACGATTCGCCAACACCCTAGAAATTCCCCGATAACCTATCTGAGCATTAGCCGAATCAATTCCAGTAGGAGTAGAAATTACTTGGTATCTCGCCGGCGACAGATCTGACGGGTGAGCATCAGAGGATGTAGCGATCGACTTCGACAACGCTCGCTCCTCACGATGTGTCAGATCTAATTTTCCCAGCGACGAAACGATCGAAGCTAACATTTGCGATTGTGCTTGCATCGCCGCCGCCTGATATTTCAATTTTTGATCCATCGAAGACATTCGACGACTCGACTCACCAGTTTTCAGTGATGATTGTTCCCATCCATCCTTGATAACCTCGATTTCCGTCTGTAAATCCCTCAAACTCCCTTCAACCTCCGATAAACGTGATCAATTATCTACTACTTCGCCCATCGTCAAACTTGAGTTGCGAGATCCGAGACGTCACATGCACCAATTTGATCAGTTATGATCTACAAACTCTGTAAAATGAATCCTCATTATTGAATGATGAAGAAGATAGCACTCTATAGATCATTCTCATAGCGATCAATCTCCAAACCAGATTCATCTCCTCTAAAGTTTGTTACAAGAAAATGCATAAAAATGTAATAGAGCTCAGCTCACATATAAAGGAAAAAACAAAACGTAAATACTCTTACTTAAAAAGATTTTTATCAATAAGTCAACCCAGACTGTTGACTTCTTCAATTCCTTCTCCAATTTCCTCCAACTTTCTTCTCCTTACGTATATTGTCCTCATCCTATCATTGCCACATAGATTAAACAATTGTCTGAACCGCCAAAAGCATGAGCTTGTTTTCAGCCGGATTCGGATAATGTCTCTTAAGCCATCAAAGGAAGAACAATCATAATCTCCACACGTCGTAGCCGTAGGGGCAGCGTGTGAATAAGTGATCTCGCGTTTCGTTGAAGATTTCGCATAAAACACACATATACTACAATTGATTACTTCCTAAGAAACAAACCCCGCCTTTGTTGAAAGCCTATCAAGACAAGTCAGCCAAAGTGTGAAAGCGTGTACATTTCCCAAGAACCATACCTCCTTGTGCCACTTAACCTCCGGTATTGCAAGTGAGATTTGGTTCCTAAATTTAGCAAAGCTGAGCCGGTTCTTTTGGGCGACCTAGTTGTTGATTCCGGTTTGCAACAAAGTAAATTAAAACAAAAAAGGGATTGGGAAATCCCGTTTTATTAGCGAATATCGGCGAAGTACAAGATTTTGGTCGTCGAAATTTAACTTAAAAAGAACTAGCAAGACTAAGAATCTAAGCCGGAGAACTCGGAGCTAAGTCTCTTAGATCTTGCGGGAAATTTCTGATTCCTTGTGAATGAAGTGAGTTTCTCTATTTATAAGGTTTTGGGGCGGTCCGATTTCCTTATTTCTTGTGGGCTCTGATAAGGAAATCTTCATTTTTCTTCAGAGTTTCGCCTTCTTTTTCTGAGATCGACGCCGACTTTGCTAAGTCTGGCTTAATGGGCCCGGAGGCTGGTTAATGGCCTGGAGTGGGACAGATGGATGTTGAGCCGCGTTGGGCCGAATTTGAATGTAGTTAGCCAAGCCATAATGAGCCGATGTGGGCCGAATCGGAGCGAGCTAAACCGTATTGGATGAAAGTCAACGTACCAGATTTGACCGGTTTAAAATCGATTTGGGAAGGGTTTAAGGTGGTGCGTAGCTTACCTCCAACACTAGTCCATCTTTCCATGTAAATGTGTCCACGTTCTCGAAGAGACATGAACCGTAGTCAAGTGTGTTAGAAGAGCCTCCACATTCTCACTATGATCTTTTAATGGTTTTACCCATCACTTGAGACCGTGAAAGAAACTTTTGATTTAAGGGAATCCCAAAGGTGCTTGGATCACTTGGACCAATGAATTTCAAAAGCGGTCCAAATGGAGTCCAAAAATAGCAATCACTTCCATTTCCAATCTTGAAATTAAAAGCTAGAAGCGTTAGCTTTAGGAGTTGAAATGAAGTTGAACAACAATGTGTTTTCTCCGAAAGTGTCCAAAATATTTGTTTTCTGAGCTTGGCTTTAAGAGTTTACGTTAGTATTTCTTTTTGAAATAACTAGTATCATCAGATTATTATATTATATTATTTAATAACTAGAGAGTCAACCCTTATTCAGTTATTTAAGATTGAAATTATATATACTGTAATTTGTTACCATATATAAATCTTTTTGTAAACTTTACGAGTTTGCTTATGTATCATAACTAGGATTCAACCGGCGCTAAATTGTTTTGAAATTTAAGAAATTTTTTTTTTATCTGAATTTCATAATATGTATAACTAATGATTATATATAGAATTGTCAATCCGGACTAACTTATCTATTTAACCCGTTTTGTAATGAACTAAAATATTATTTGGGTTAATATGAAAAAACCTATAATATTGAAAACATAACTCTAATATGCACTGATATGCTCAAATTAATATTCTAAAGTACTAAAGCAGTTGTTATAGTATAGTTAGGGGTCGAACCACAAAAGACTCAGAGAAACGCGCAATAGATTATATAGATAAGAATTAAGCTAAGTCAAACAGATGTAATTAAAAGCAGTGCAGAAATTAAAAAAGATGTAGTTAATTGAGAAAATATAGGCTCATGATTTTTCTCATGAAATCAATGAATGCAGATAAACTAACTAACATGATTCAGATTTAGCGCAGTTCTTGAACTCAAATCACTAAGCTATAATTAACCAACTGTCGTTGCGAGAATTATCTAAATCTAAATCCTAGGAATTCCAAATCTCTTTGCGAATCCTAAAGTCTAAATCAGCTTTAATAACAGGTTTGATATGTTCACAAATCAATTAAACCAAATCTCTTTGCGAATAATCAATTTGCTCACCTAGGTTCTATCAGGTAATTAATCGCACTGTCGTGCCTAATCAATTATCCTAAGATCTAAGTTCCAGATTCGTCAACCTAGAATTAGCTTTGAACACAACCTAAGCGAAGAACTAATTCAGATGGTGAATCCTAAACAGATAATTAACCTAGCATTCAAAGAAATCCTTATGAGAAAACCCTAAACCTAAAGTGGATCTACTCAGACATGGAGAATGAAACAATCAACATGTTTGAATAAATCGTCAATAGAATAATCAAGAAGGTTTAGAGATCTGATCTCGGACGAAGGGAAATTCAGACTTGACAAGAACCAAAGTAATCAAAGCAATACAAAATAAAGCATAGCCTAAACAAGTGGCTGTAAAATCATATTTATAACCTAAAACATGAATTGGGGTTTTCTTGTAATTATTAAAGACTTCTGGACACTTTTGCAATTCTTCAAGTTTTGGAAAACTCGCGTGTCGTGTCTTGCTGCGATGGGTATCGATCGATACCAGGGGGGTATCGATCGATACTTGCCGTGAAATCAGGTACTCAGCAACACGACTTCAGCTTCTGCTCCAAATTGCTCCAGAAAGCTCCAATAATTCCAATTACGCTCCAAACGTGCTATAACCTGTAAAGACTCTAAAAGACTACAAAACACTAGAAAGAGTCTATAAAAAGGACTTATATCATGGTCTAAACAGGGTAAAAACCATGATATATCAACTCCCCCAGACTTAGCCTTTGCTTGCCCTCAAGCAAATA
>PKML01001285.1:309198-352668 GCA_002933935.1 Eutrema yunnanense
TTTGAGATCTGATCTCGGACGAAGGGAAATCAGACTTGTCTCTCTCACCAAAATCTCTCTTAAACTAAAGCAAAATAAAGCATAGCCTAAACAGATGGCTGTAAAATCCTATTTATAACCTAAATCACGACTTGGGGTCTTCTTGTAATTATTAAAGACTTCTGGGCACTTTACAATTTTTCAAGTCTTGGAAAACTCGCGGGTCGTGTCTGGCTGCGATGAGTATCGATCGATACCAGGGGGTATCGATCGATGCTTGTCGTGAAATCAGCTACTCAGCAACACGACTTCAGCTTCTGCTCCAAACTGCTCCAGAAAGCTCCAATAATTCCAATAATACTCCAAACGTGCTAAGACCTGTAAAAGACTCTAAAAGACTCCAAAATACTATAAAGACTCTATAAAAAGGACTTATATCATGGTCTAAACAAGGTAAAAACCATGATATATCACAAATCGAACAAGAAATGGTAAGTCACTTGAAACTATTTTGTGATATTTCAATCTGTGATGTTGTTATTTCTTGAGGCTGGATATTGAGGTTTATCTTTATTTCTTGAGGAATCATTAGACATCTTTGAGGCTTGATTACAGTGGTTGCTAATGGTCTTGCAAGTGTAAGACTATTATGCATGAGCAACACTTCAAAGTTACAATCATTAGTTACCATGCTTTAGTGTATTAAGATGTATTATTTCCTTAGAAACCTTTGAGTATTTATTGCTCTTGTCAATCAATATTGTTCAGAACTGTATCTTGTGGAGTTCTTTCAATCTGTGATATTTTGTTATATTTCAATATGTGATTTTGTTATGCGGTATTTCAAGTTGACTGAGTTCTTTCTCGATTGGCTATTGGTGATATAGCTCCTCAGGTTTGTTGATTTCCTAATTTTTTTTTGTTTCATATACGACAAGGATGTTTACAGTGGTTGCTAATGGTCTTGCAAGTGTAAGACTATTATGCATGATGAACACATCAAGTTTAAATCTGATTGATTTCCATGTCAGGTTGAGGAATTAGGCAGACCAGTGAGTTTCGGTGAGGTTTTCATCAGGGCTAATACGAAGCAGGATGGGACCTTTGCAGATAAAAAAGCAGAGCAAGTTGCTGGGCTCTATATGCAGAAAAAGCAAGAGAAGATGTCTAACCTCGAGTCTGGGACCACAGAGATTTCTGATGGTCGTCATCCACAACTATCCATTGAAGAGGATAACGAGCTTTTTATTCAGGTTAACTGCTTCCTTCCCTAAGTTGTTATGTTTTGGATTTTGATTGATGATAGTGTTTGGTATTAATTTTATTTCTTTTCTTTTCGTAGTCTACGTTCACAAACGATAGAGGAGACTTCTTTGGCATTGGAAGCCTCAAGAATCAGCTCAAGGGAAAGGGAAAACTCCATGAAACCTCTGCTTCTTTCCAGCATATGCAACAACAGCTCGAAGCGGCTCAAAGGAAATTGGAGGAACAAGCTGCTCATATCTCCCAGCAAGAATCAGATAATGCTCGACTTGCAGCTGCTCAAAAGGCCCACACCGCTGAGCTTGCGATTGTGAACAAGTTCTTGAAAACGGACAACCGATTCCTCGCTTTCCTTGCCCAAGAAATAGATGTTGATGGTCCATACTCTCCTCTCCACTGATTTAGCTAACTTCTTTCTCCCTTCTTCCTTGAAACTTTAAACTTAAAACTTATGTTATCTTTTGGAAATGGAAAGAACTTGTTTTTCCATTTTGGTTTAGAACATGAAAGTTATGTTATTTTGTTGTATGAATTCGTAGCTTGGTGTATAATATTTGATGTTGATGTTTATGTTTATCAGATTGTTTCACTTCTGTTTAGAGTTTAGAGTTTCAAGTTTTATTGCCAACCCAATTTAACTGCTAAACAAATTAAGAACTTGTAGGTTTTCAGTAGCAAAAAAATTAAATAAACAGTCGGTAAACAGTCGTAAATATGCCAAGATATACAAAACCGATGCTCATTTCAGTCGTAAATAAGTAGCAAAAATAGTAGGTAATCAGTCGTAACGCAGTCGTTATATTTAACGACTGATTACCGACGACCTAAGTAGTAGCAACCTACAGTCGCTATTCAGTCACTAATCGGTCTTAAATTTTTACGACGGATTACCGACTACAACTGTAGTAGTAGCAACATTCAATCACTATTCAGTCACTAATCAGTCGTAAACGTTTGCTACTGATTAGCGACTGAATAGTGACTGCCTGATATCAGTCGTAAATCAGTAGCCATTTTGCGACTATTTTTTTTGCGACTAGACCTTTACCTACCGCAGAAATCAGTCGGTAATCAGTCGTAAAAGAGTGTTTTGCTACTGATTCCCGACTGTTTTTGCAGTAGGAAAAACGCTGTTTTGGCGTAGTGACGTTATACCGAGACACATATTTTATACAAGCTTTTCTCTAAGTATTTTAGTTCATTCCTAGTTTTTTCTGATATTTTAGTTAGAGAAATATCAATAGATGGTAACGAAAGATTGCAAAATTAAGTCAACAACATGATAACTTTTTCTACAACTTTTCCTGTTTTAGTATAAAAACTTATTAGATGTTCTCTCTCCTCGCCATCTTCCGAGGAGTATAAATCTCATAAATTCCTCAGAAATTCTTATCTTATTCTTCTTCTTCACCTTCTTTGCAATTAATTCCGAGATGTGTTAATTCACTTAACCCAATCCTCAATCCGTGGCGATGAGATGAGCAAGATAAGTTGAGCGAGGAACGAGCGAGGAGATGTGGTGATGGTTTTGGGTTTCCATTCAATTCCCGCCGATATACTAGAAGATGGTGGTGATGAAGAAGAAGACGTCGATGGTGAAGAAGGCGATGGCGATGGTGGTAACAGTGCTAATTCCCAGGTAATGTACCCGCTAAAATGTTGATGTAACACCCCTTTCCCTGGGCCTCAAAATAAACCGGGGAACTAGGGCATGTTAGGTTGGCAGACTAAACCGTGTGGGTTAAGTCGCCAGGTTTGGACCTTTGATGAGCACACATGATCGCCAGAAAAACATCCATGTCACAATCAACAATATAAGACATATGCCGACCCTCGCTAACTTGTACAAAACAAATGGAAGAGGAGGGGTGAGTAATTAGATTACTCAGTGAGGATGTGCCTTACGGAGACTCACAGTTCACTTCCACACAAATACGCGCATTACTATTCATGAAAATCTCATCCTAAAATAAGCACACACAAATGGGAACCACACAGTACACTACTACACATGTTCGATTGGGAAACAACAAGAAACACTAAGCGAATCAAATAGCTCGCTTAGAGGAAAGCTAGGTTTTAAGAAAAAACTTGATCAAAAATAATAAAACACGTTTTGAAAGCAAGTGAGGGGGCAACTAGTCCTCGCGTTGGCACATATGGAGGGGATGGAAAGGGGAGTGGCTCATCCTTGGAATCGGAGGAGGGGCTCGATGAAGGAGGAGGAAGCGGCGTGAAGGACATCACGATGGTTAGGGTTTGCGCGGAGGGGAGAGGAGGCGAGGAGAGAGAAATTGCGGAGGAGAGAGAGAGGACCGACTGCGAGAGAGAGGAGATAAAAACAGGAGAGAAAGTGTTTAGGGTATTAGAAAAGAGATTAAAAAATTAGACAAGTATTTATAGTGAATTTATTTCCCGAAAAGAAAAAGGAAAAACAAAAAAAAATGAAAATTTGATCTCATCTAAAAAGAAATATTGAATATTTAGTTGAGAATAAAAATAAAAAGGAAATATTTAGCAATGGAATATTCTGGAAGGATCAAAAATCAACTTAAACCGGAAAATTAGAGAACGGAATATACTGACTTTCGAGTACCGAATGTCGGAATATCACAATCTTCTCTCCTTGCAGAGGATTCGTCCCCGAATCTTAGGAAAAAGACTGTGAAAAGAAATAAAAAGCTAAAAGTCGACAGAGAAGGAAAATTATGAACACTGAAAATGAGTCGAACGCCAAAGTGAAAACACCAATGCCGAAAATGCTATCACCGGAGTCAAAATGTTGAAGTTGAAACACCGAGGTCAAAATTGCTAGATCGGATGGAGGTTAAGGTTAGGAACGTAGAGTGTATGTAGACAAAAACGGGTAAGAGAGAGAGAGTTTAAGGGACGTTGTCAAAAACAAGTTTAAGTTAAAACCAAAACACCTTTTATCAATGTAGAAGAAGGAGTAGAACAATATTCGAAAAGAAAGCCAAAACTAATTTTAAGGAAAAATCCTAAATGCAAATATGAATTGAAAAACTTTTGAGCTTTACTCCTATGAAAACAGTTCTCCTAGGATGACACGACTAGGTTCATCGCTACTGCAAGATCGAACTCACCTGGCTTCCCACGGTCTGATAAACTCTGGGGACTCTTGCGAAACCTGCCCTTTGAAACCATTAGTTGCGTAGACCGGGCCGAAACCCAATCAGACACATTGAATGGTTGCTATAAAACCAAAGATTACCTAGTCGGGACTGGCATTATCACGGCGTGGTGGTTCCGGAACTACCATCCTGGTAACGTCCGGACCACACCCGACTGACCAATCTCGCCTACAGGCAACTTTTTTGCAACTCCAAAGGTGGGACTTAAACTGCCACATGGTCAAGGGTGTAACCCTCTTCCGTGCGGTTTCTCGCATCCTGAACATGGGCCTCGAGTTAAAGAATAGAAATAGATAAAAGAGAATTATATGATCAGACATCAATATATTGTTGTTGTGTTGGGTTCGAAAACGTTTTGAAAACTTTCAAGAAAAACAATTTCGCAAACACGACGAAAACACGGGCGCGATCTTCCAGATCGAAACTGGAATGACCTAATCATGGGCTCTGATACCAAATTGTAACAAAGGTGAGCTCAACATCATCAATCAATTCACCAAGTTATTAGGTTTCATTAATCATTAGTCCATATTCAGGAAACTTGTGAATCAAGGAACGACCAATATTTTTAATTAAACCCTAGAACAGATCTAGAACAACCTATTAGCATATCTAATAATTCAAGATGTAATATTGCCAATTGGCAAACAAATGGAATATTTAGCAATGGAATATTTCAGAAGGATCTAAAATCAACTTAAACCGGAAAATTAGAGAACGGAATATACCGACTTTCGAGTACTAAAGGTCGGAATATCACTATTGAGATACTATACGGGTCATCATCGAAATCTATGAAGCTCCGACGAACAATGAAAACGTCTCTAACTCGCGTTACACAACTCCGATGAGCTCTCCACCGCCGAAGGAATTCATCGTCTTCATCAAAAACATATATTGATATTAGATATACGAGTTATCTTAATAATCAAATAGATATCTATAATCAAATATGAGTTATTCTGATAATATGAGTTATCAATACGAGTTATCATAATCAAATATGAGTTATCTTGATAATATGAGTTATCAATATGAGTTATCTTGATAATTAGATATCTATAATCAAATATGAGTTATCTTGATAATATGAGTTATCAATACGAGTTATCTTGATAATCAAATATCAGTTGTCTTGATTATATGAATTATCAATACGAGGTATCTTGATAATCAAATATGAGTTTAATATGAGTTATCGTGATAATCAAATAGATATGTATAAAAACACAATTGTTTATTACTTCGGATGATGAATAGTAGTGTTGTCATCGGGTGAACAGTGTCACTAATATCGTGTGAACAGTGTTACCGACCAACTAACGTTGGAAAAGGATAATGGCATTCTTGTAATTTAGTATAATGGGAGGGGATCATTTTGGTCTTAAATTTTTGTTATCTTTGTTACTTTATTAAATATGAAGTCAACAATGCTAAAAAAAATAATTAATTCGTCACTCATGTATTTTGAGCTCAATCACTCTTTTAGTTAATTCCTAACTTTTTTTTCTTTTTTTTTTTTGCTAAAAGAGTCTTTATATTGAATTTTTTGGGGTTTTAAGATTACAATTTGAAAGAAAAAATGCAGAGGTAAAAACAAAACACAAACACAAAAGCCCAAACGGGAAAGCAAAAGAAAAAAAACACAAAAGCCCAATCCTAATAACCCCCTATTGGGCCCGGTTTGGTATTTGATCACAAATTCAATTGCCCAAAAACCGGCTAAACTAGGACCAACGAAAACCCTAATCGCATTACTATGACCATGCGATCTCGGAAACCGCCGCCACCGTCTTCACGAACGAGAACCGAAACTCCCACTGTAACCGGAGCCTTTGGTCGCCAACTAAACTGCCACCACCGGGAAAGAACCCGAGACCACCGAAGTGCCCGAAATTTGCCCGCTCGCCAGAGCGAACGAAAGCAAGGATTTAGAGATGTAGAGAAGCCGATCCGGTCACAAAATTCATGACCGTCGCCGTGAACAGCCGCTGTTGGGATTACTTTTCAAGACCCCCCACTCTCCTCAAAGCGGCGAGCTTATGATAATAGATTTTTCTGTCTTTCTAGATATCAATTTTCTAGATACTAAGTAGTATAAGAGGTATCGAATCCAATGGGTTAAGTCCCAAAATACCAAGAATACATAGAACTACTTTAGTTAAGCAACAATGTTGGTTTTAGTTTCAATTCTAGCAATCCTAATTCAATTCAAGAAAAGCAAATAAGTAAACAAGTTAACAAGTACTAATCGAGATTGATAAATGATTAAAGCAAGCTCTAGAGTGAGGTTATTGACTTAGGTGACTTCATTGTTTGATCAAGGATGTTAATTAACTAATCAAGAACAAATTTCCATTTGTGAAAAACTAATTAACAAGCATGAATATCAAATTCCAATGACCATAATACTCTTTCGACAACTAATCCCTTAGGCTAAATAAGTAAAATATCTTACCTAACTTATAGGGATTTTAGCCTATTCCCCCATGAAGTATTCGTCTCCTGATTATTCATATACGAAGTATCGATCAATGTTAAAAACATCATGAACTAATTATTTTTTTGAATTTACTACATGAATTTATAAAATTTGGTCAATTTCACCAAAACCGTAAACGGTGTTAGTTTTCCGTTAACGATTGATGACGTGTCTGACATGTGGCACATCGGTTTGGTCTGGTTTGAGATTAAACCAATTAATTTTTTTTTTTAATTACTCAGACTAAAACGACGTCGTTTTGGTAATTATGTCGTTAAATTATATTTTGTACCAGCCAGGAATCGAACCCGAGTCTGCACCGTGGCAAGATAAAACTCTACCAGTAGACCACTTGTACTTCATTGTACATTCAAACACATAACAATATATATATACGAAATCGTAATAAAAGTCCCTTGGCGTCTACTTCCTTCACCCCTGTGCTTACTTCGACGAACACATTTGCAGATTTTCCTTCTCCTCCAAGCTGATACTGATTTCTCTCTCACTCGTTAACAACATCAGATCGATCACTTCTGATCTTTTACGAACGGGAGGTATATAAAATTCTCGAACGGGAGGTATATAAAATTTATGGGTTTTCTAAACATCTCACCACATCTATGTTTCATCTGCTTGCTGCATTTTGCGAATGAGCACAATCTCAGCCTTATAGGCTAAAATCCCTATAAGTTAGGAAAAAGGTGGGCGACGGGGTCAACCCGGAACAAATCGGGTCTGGGTCTTCTTTAGTCGGCAGCTTCACACCGGGCAGGAGGTAGCCGGTGCTGGTGGCCGGTGGAATCCATGCCTTCATTTGGTTCTTCACACAGGGCGGTTACATCCGGCAGGAGCAGCCTAGTGTGATGCGTCATGAAGCTTGTCTCGGGAAGATCTTCACAGCGGGCAAGCTACAGCGGGTGGGAGCAGGCCGGTGGAATGTGTCATGAAGCTTCACACCGAGCAGGAGCAGGAGCAGGCCGGTGGATCCTCTGTCTTGGCGAGGTCTCCAGACCGGGCTGGGCAAGGCCGGTGGAACTGGCCGGTGTAGCTGATCCGCAAGCGCCTTGGCTCCTAGCTCATTCTTCAAGATCCCAATCCAAGTGCAAGCTCCTCCAAGGTCTCCAAAGCACCTAAATACACTCCAAAACATGCAAGACATTCTAGGACCTAGTGTGAACTTCCTAAACTCTAAATTAGACCAAAATGCTAAACAAAGCTATGATCATGCAAGCAAATAACTAAAATGCAAGCTATAACATGCAAAATGCATGAATATCAGCTTACTCATCATTTTTTTAACAGCCGCCGTCGGGATTCCTAACTTTTTTCAAATGTTTTTTTTTATAGCCAGATACTAGAAGTTACTACAAGAGTTAATGAATTAGTAGAAAATAGAGACAAATTTTGGTAGACAATTAGAAAATGTGGTCTCTATGAGTCTAAGAAATCTATATTTTTTTTTTTTTTTNCCGTAAACGGTGTTAGTTTTCCGTTAACGATTGATGACGTGTCTGACATGTGGCACATCGGTTTGGTCTGGTTTGAGATTAAACCAATTAATTTTTTTTTAATTACTCAGACTAAAACGACGTCGTTTTGGTAATTATGTCGTTAAATTATATTTTGTACCAGCCAAGAATCGAACCCGAGTCTGCACCGTGGCAAGATAAAACTCTACCAGTAGACCACTTGTACTTCATTATACATTCAAACACATAACAATATATATATATATATATACGAAATCGTAATAAAAGTCCCTTGGCGTCTACTTCCTTCACCCCTGTGCTTACTTCGACGAACACATTTGCAGATTTTCCTTCTCCTCCAAGCTGATACTGATTTCTCTCTCACTCGTTAACAACATCAGATCGATCACTTCTGATCTTTTACGAACGGGAGGTATATAAAATTCTCGAACGGGAGGTATATAAAATTTATGGGTTTTCTAAACATCTCACCACATCTATGTTTCATCTGCTTGCTGCATTTTGCGAATGAGCACAATCTCAGCCTTATAGGCTAAAATCCCTATAAGTTAGGAAAAAGGTGGGCGACGGGGTCAACCCGGAACAAATCGGGTCTGGGTCTTCTTTAGTCGGCAGCTTCACACCGGGCAGGAGGTGGCCGGTGCTGGTGTGAAGACATTTTTAGAGTTCGTAATCGGGTCTGGGTCTTCTTTTTATCTCTATAATATTATTTAAGAAGACATTTTTAGAGTTATGTTTTTAAGAGTCTTCAAATCGGGTTTTAGAGTCTTCTTAAATAATAATTTTAGAGTTATGTTTTTAAGAGTCTTCAAATCGGGTCTGGGTCTTCTTTTTAAGAGTTCGTAAATTAACCACAAAAACTAAATTCATTTAACGGTGCATATTAGAGTTATGTTTTTAAGATTATAAGTTTTTACGGGTTAGCCCGAATAATATTTTAGTTCATTACAAAACGGGTTAAATAGACAAATTATTACAAATTACAGCTTTATTTAGTTCACTCCAAACAGGTTAAATAGACAAATTATTACAAATTACAACTTTATCTATAATCATTAGTTAACTATATTGTAAAATTCAGATAGAAACAATTTTCTTAAATTTCGAAACAATTTATTTTATAAAAATTACCCTGCGCTATAATTAGTGCGGGTTAAATCCTAGTTGGTAGAAATTTGTGATACCAAAGATAAGACGGTTCAGTTTGGAAGACGACGACCATAGACTAATAGATTTACTCACTAGAGTTACGACTCATGACAAGTATTTCAAACAAGAATAATGGACGTAAATAAATGTGTGTAACAGTAGGGCCGGTAGAGATTGAGTAAATGTGAATTAGTATTAACTTTATTGAGTTATAATCTCCTGATTCAGTCCAAAGTTTTGTTTCTTTGTGTCAATCTCCTTCATTCAAAGCAATCATTGAATGTAGAAGAACAAAAGTATCAAAAATTTATTTAGATCAAATCCATAGCCAAAACAAACAGAGAACACAAGACTCAATCTCTCCAGTTTCCTCTGTCATATCGGCCGCCACCGTAACTTCCATATCTCGGCACCGCCATAATCACCCTTACGGTAGGGCATAGACCGTGATTAAATGTGAGTACCGGTAGGGTAGAGATTGTGAACATGACAGATGGGCCACCGAGGCTGCAACTTGGTTACCTATTGATTAATTGATATGAAAAATGATAGCATATCATTTGGTCGGCAGAATTTTTCTTACCGTATTGATTCATTCCCGATCTCCAACGTACATCTCATTTGGATATGCACTTCTAAATAGGATAAATATTGTGGAAACCAAATAAACCACGGTCAAATCCATAGCCAAAACAAACAGAGAACACAAGACTCAATCTCTCCAGTTTCCTCCGTCAGATCGGCCGCAACCGTAACCTCCATCTCCCGGCACCGCCATAACCGCCTTTACGGTAGGGCATAGGCCGTAAATAAATGTGAGTACCGGTAGGGTAGTGATAAACTCAAATTAATCTCCTAAAAGTACTAAAGCTTTGTCGGTTGTAATAGTTAGGGATCGAATCCACCGAGACTCAAGGAAACACACAATAGATTATATAGGTGAGAATTAAGCTAAGTGATCAATAGTAATAAAAATAGATACGTAAATTAAACAAGTTGTAGTTCGATTGGAGAAAGATAGGTTAGGGGTATTTCTCAGGAAATCAATGAATGCAGACAAACTAATTAATCAGGGTTCAGATTGCGCACGGTTCTTGAACTCAAATCACTAAGGTATAATTAACCAACTCTTGTTGCGAGAATTATCTAAGCCTAAATCCTAGAATTCCAAATCTCCTTGCGAATCCTAAAGTCTAAACCAGCTTTTAATTCAAGTTTGATTTGTTCACAAAACAACTAAATCAAATCTCTTTGCGAATAGTTATTTTGTTCACCCTAAGTTCTATCAGGTGTCTCAATTGCACTCTCGTGCCTAATCGATTAACCTAAGATCTAAGTTCTAGGTGATCAATCCAGAATTAGCTATGAGAACAACCTATGGCGAAAAACTAATTCAGATTATGAACCCTAAACAATAAATCAACCTAGCATTCAAAAAAACCCCTTATGAGAACCCTAAACCTAACAGGAGATCTGCTCAGACATGGAAATTGAAGCAATAAACATGTTTGAATAAATCATTGAATAAATAATAAGAAAGAGATTAAAACAGGGGTTCGAAATCTTCTCTCGGACGAACAGAGTTTCAGACTTGTCTCCCTCAAAAGCTCTCTCAACAAAACCAAAGTAGAATTCAAGAGTAGAATAAAACTTAGCCACAAAAGTGGCTTAAAAACCTAATAAATAACCTAAGACACGTTTTGGGGCTTCTTGTAAATAATAAAGTCTTCTGTGGCAATTTGCAGTTTCTTAAATCTTCAAATAAGTCGTGATCCTTCTGTTTCTTCGATGGGTATCGATCGATACCATAAGTGTATCGATCGATACTTAGGCATCAAATCGGTGTCTCAGCTACATGATCTCTGCTTAACTCCAAAAAGCTCCAGAATGCTTCAATATCTCCAATAATGCTCCAAACGTACATAAAACCTGAAAAGACTCTAAAAGACTCCAAATTACTAGAAAGACTCTAACAAAAGGACTTATATCATAAAACAGGTAAAAACTATGATATATCAACTCCTCCAGACTTAGCATTTGCTTGCCCTCAAGCAAACATAAAGCTTAACAAGAGAAAGAGGTTTGAAAACACGGAGACTCACCTGTTCTTGAAACGTTGCAATGACCCTTTTTCATTAGTGCTCCACATATCACCTAATCAGTTCCAAATTTAACCACCATGTACTTCTCCGTAGACATTCGCAGCTTCCCAGATTACACACATTGTTTCACAGCATTACTCAATAAAGCCTTCCTCGCCAGTTTCATCGCTGTGATCAATGCCAAAAACTTTCTAGATTCTTTCCCGTACAATATCATGACAAAAGAATTACCCAATTTTCACACTTTTTGGTACTGTTTTCTCTCCCCCAAACTTATTTCTCATCATGTTTCTTGCATATACATATTAAGGTTCGAGACACGAGTATTGATGGTGTTTGCCACCGAATCTCCGGTTCTTCCCTTAAAAGTAATCAAAGGTGTAGGCGAATAATGGTATCACAGGAAAATTTTCTAACCTCGCTTCCACCTTTGTGTGATCATTCCCTCTGAAGTAGAATAATGGGATCGTTGGAAATTTTCCTAACCCTCTACTTAGAAGAAAATCATTTCATCTTTTAATGCATCTTATTTATTAACTTGTAACAAGGGAGAGAAATATCATTACTTTAAACACATGGGTTCTTTTGTCAGATATGAATGAGGAATCAAGCTCTATGGACACCAACTGCATCGATGAAGTGCAAATTTGGCTCAGGCTTCAATGGACTCTGCTGGAAACATGGGTGTCTTCTAGTTAACTGGCCAGCCTTTGGATTTTTCATTAGTCCGATCTAGAACTGATTATGTAACAATGGTCACTTAGAAGTGAAGTCAGAAGAATAGATTCAAGAAAAAGACCAGTCACCAACAGGTTTTGACTCAATAAAATGATTTTTGACTCAAAACGACTGACTCTGAGAAAAACAAACACACTGTCACCAACTACCTCCCCCAGACTTAAACAACACTGTCCCCAGTATTATCTAGTCTAGAGTTGGTAAAAGAAATCATAAGAGCTGAGTGGAGGCGTGAAAATCAGAGAAGTTACCTGCGCGTTGGGTATCGACCGATACTATCAGGGTATCGATCGATACCAAGGCGATTTGGCGATGGAAGTTCTGTTTCTCCTCGTCGAACCTGATTCACTAAAGACACAAGACACAAAAACGAAAAAGAAAAAGAAAAATAAAAAGACTTATATACAGACTTACCAGTGGGTTGCCTCCCACCAAGCGCTTGTTTTACGTCACGAGCTTGACTTTACGGACGATCATTCAGGATAAGAATGAGAACTTGCTCCAAAACAAGCTCCACAACTTGACATCTCCAGCTTCAGAATTCTGCTCAACATACTTTTCACAACATCCTTTCCTTTCTCTTTCAGCTCTGAAGTGAGAATAGCTATAACCTTAGAGAATTGTTTCGAAGTTCCCTTACACTTCACCTTATATTCAATCGAATCTCCATCACACTTCTGAGGGATTAAGGTCACATGGGTAACACTCTCGACTCTTTTGTTCTTCACTTTCTTCATTGCCTTAGCCGTTTTGATGTCTATCTTGGTGATGATAGAAGGACCATCTAAAACGCCTATGACAGTTGGCTCATCATAAGGCTCGTCCAAAAGATCAACCATCAACGTCTCTCCTGTAACAACGGTGATGCAAGAGATATGTTTGGGAGCTCTTTTAGAAGGAATGGCTTTGTAGGAGACATGTTCGTCAATGTATGAGAACAAGATGCTCTTACTGGGCGTGTCTATAACAGCACCAACCGTAGCCATGAACAGTCTTCCAAGAATCAAAGGCGTACTAGATCTTGCGCTCATCTCCACAACCTGAAAATCAGCAGGAACCAGAAAGTCTCCTATTTTAACCAGCAAATCAGGGATTGTACCGTATGGAACTGAAGTGCAAGAGTTCGCGAATGTGAGAGCCATCTGAGTAGATATAATATCACCTATTTTCAACTTCTCTGCAAGTGCTTTTGATATGACATTGACGCTAGACCCTGAATCAACGAGAGATTCCTTGAATTCAACTCCAGAGATAGAGCATGGAACTGAAAATTTTCCTGCGTCTTCCCTCTTAGTCAACTGCTTCATCGGTGGTGGTGTGCTTCTTGCCTTGATTAAGATTGACTTGATTTCTTCCTCAGTCTCTCTGCAATCTCGGAAGTAACAATCCAAAGGGCAATTTTCAAAAGCTTCTTCAAAAGACATAGTATGGGGAATTCTCCGCACCATCTTCTCAAAAGCGAGCAACTTCTCTGTAGTGATGGGTTTCATGATATGTCTAGGTGGTCTAGGATATGACACCTTAGGCTTGTAAACACGTTCCTCAGTCATCAACGGCTTCTTCACAATCTTTGGTTCAGTCTGCGAGAGGTGTTGATCGATACAAGTAGTGGTGTCGATCTCAGGAAGGGTATCGATCGACACAGGAAGGGTATCGATCGATACTCGGGCGATTTCAGGATCCTCATCGTCATCTTCTTCAGGGTTTTCGAAATTTACTGCACTCCTTAAGGTGATTGCATTGACGTATTCATTCTGTGAATGAACTATATTTCGCTTGACAGCTGCTGCAGTTTGAGCTACTTGAGTTTCCAGCATCTTTTGATGAGTACTGAGAGCCTCGATCCTTCCACTCATATCCTTGTACATAGCATCCATCTTTCCATTGAAATCCACTGTGATATGCTGCTGTCCTTGAACCAGCTGTTCAAGCATAGACCCAATCTTGCTCTCAGGGGTTTTAGCAGGTACATGTTGATAAGATGAATTCTCATAGTTCCTGGTATAGCCACTGTTCTGGAAAGATTTCTAGCCAAACTGATTCGACCCTCCTTGCTGAGAATTGTTGTTGAAGTTTCAGTTGTTGTTGTATTGATTCCTCTTACCTTGAAAACCAGAACCACCAATGTAGTTAACATCCTCTACTTCATCCTTATTGAACACCTCAACATCTTCAGCAAAGTGAACAGCCTTCGTTTTCTTGCCCATCAGAAGATTGTGCATAGAATCTAACTTGGCATGAACCTCAGCAATCTGCGAACCTTCCATGCCAGCAGCTTGCTTCTTGCGCTCAAAGTCTGCATTCTTGGTGCTATTGCTAGACGCCAAGTTCTCAATCAGCACATAAGCATCATCAGGATACCTGGTGTTAAAGTTTCCATTGCTCGAAGCATCCAAAGCCATCTGATACCTCCAATCAATTCCTCTGAAGAAGAAACCCATCAGTTGAACATAAGAGTACCCGTGATGTGGACAATCTTTCTGATACGATCTGAATCTCGTCCAAGCAGCCTTGAACGCCTCAGTAGGGCCTTGAAAAAACTGGGAGATCTTGTTCCTCAGATCCTCGGATCGTGAATCATCATAGAAGTTATTCAAGAAAGCAACCTTAGTCTCTTCCCATGTAGTCAGTGATCCTAGAGGCAACTGCTTCAGCCAGTAAGTTGCATCTCCACCAAGAGAGTATGGGAAGAGCTTGCAGAAGAGGTAATCATAGGACACTACATTGCTCTTGATGCTAGTGACCAAATCTTTAAACCTCTCAATGTGATCCATAGGATGTTCATGAGAAAGACCATGAAAAAGATGCTGACCCACAAGAGTGTAGTATGCAGGTTTCAACTCAAAGTCATTTTTCTGAAAAGCAGGAGGACGAATCGCTGATCGATTGGCATAAAACTGATCAAGCCTGTTGTACTCATCAATCGTTCTACCACAATTAACCACAACATTCCCTGCATTCGCGTTCCCAGCGACATTCCCAGCGACAATCTCCTCAACAACATGAGCAGGTGGAATGTTGTTCCCCTCTCCATCCAATCGTTGCCCTCTCTCATTGCACAATTGACCCTCTTGGTCTCTGTAAGCATCAGTTCCATCTTGAACCAAAACCACTGAATTGTTGTTCATCTCTGCTGCCTTCTTTGCTCTTCTGTTTGTGCGTTCCAAAAGTGCTAGTTGCTTGTTTGACAATTCAACTAGCTGAATGATCTTGTTCCTTCTGGTTTCACGAATAGGCATGCGCCTGAAAACAAAAGTCAAGAACGTAAATAACAGAGAAATTCACGGCAGATATCGACCGATACTACTAGAGTATCGATCGATACTGGGGCAAACTTATTCGAAATTCTCAAAATAAAATCTAATGGCGAATTGAGTCCCCGGCAACGACGCCAAATTTGATAAGCTCAAATTAATACCCTAAAAGTAATACAGCTTTTTCGATTGTAATACTTAGGGATCGAATCCACAGAGACTCAAAGAAACACACAATAGATTATATAGGTGAGAATTAAGCTAAGTGATCAATAGTATTAAAAACAGATACGTAAATTAAACAAGTTGTAGTTCGATTGGAGAAAGATAGGTTCACGGTATTTCTCAGGAAATCAATGAATGCAGACAAACTAATTAATCAGGGTTAAGGTTGCGCACGGTTCTTGAACTCAAATCACTAAGGTATAATTAACCAACTCTCGTTGCGAGAATTATCTAAGCCTAAATCCTAGAATTCCAAATCTTTTTGCGAATCCTAAAGTCTAAACCAACTTTTAGTTCAAGTTTGATTTGTTCACAAAACAACTAAACCAAATCTCTTTGCGAATAGTTATTTTGCTCACCCTAAGTTCTATCAGGTTTCTCAATTGCACTCTCGTGCCTAATCGATTAACCTAAGATCTAAGTTCTAGGTGATCAGTCCATAATTAGCTATGAGAACAACATATGGCGAAGAACTAATTCAGATTATGAACCCTAAACAATAAATCAACCTAGCATTCAAAGAAATCCCTTATGAGAACCCTAAACCTAACAGGAGATATACTCAGACATGGAAATTGAAGCAATAAACATGTTTGAATTAATCATTGAATAAATAATAAGAAAGAGAGTAAAACAGGGGTTATAAATCTTCTCTCGAACGAACAAAGTTTCAGACTTGTCTCCCTCAAATTAAAAGCTCTCACCAAAACCAAAATAGAATTCAAGAGTAGAATAAAACTTAGCCACAAAATTGGCTGAAAAAACCTAATAAATAACCTAAGACACGTTTTGGAGCTTCTTGTAAATAATAAAGTCTTCTGAGGCAATTTACAGTTTCTTAAATCTTCAAATAAGTTGCGATCCTTCTGTTTTTTCGACGGGTATCGATCGATACCATAAATGTATCGATCGATACTCAGGCATCAAATCGGTGTCTCAGCTACATGATCTCTGCTTGACTACAAAAAGCTCCAGAATGTTTCAATATCTCTAATAATGCTCCAAGCGTATCTAAAACCTGAAAAGACTCTAAAAGACTCCAAAATACTATAAAGACTCTAACAAAAGGATTTATATCATGATATAAAATGGGTAAAAACCATGATATATCATGTAGAGATTATGAACATTACAGATGGGCCACCGAGGCTTCAACTTGATTACCTATTGATTAATTAATATGAAAAATGTTAGCATATCATTTGGTGGGCAGGATTTTTATTTTCGTATTGATTCATTCTCGATCTCCGACGTCCATCTCATTTGGAAATGTAATTCTAAATAGGATAGGTATTGTGGAAACCTTGTTAGTGCAATAGTTGAATAAAAAATTAGTTTTTTTACATTTCGATTAGGATTTTAGAGAATGTGATTATGTGAATTATTACACGTTAATGAAAACAAACTCATCGTAAGTACCCAAAAAGGTTATCGGAGGCAAACTTTTCCTATCCTAAAATGTAATAATTACACTTTTATCATCTTCTTTCTAAATGCGATATCATCTTCTTTCTAAATGGGATATTTACATGAAAGCATTAAACCAAAAACATATATCTTTTTTTTCCTTGCTGATCAATTTGGTTGGGAATTTGATAAATAGATCGAAAAAAGAAATCACAAACAAAAATCAAACCACTTGTCACTGTTTAAATGCTTTTGCGATTGAATTTTCTAAGTTTCTTCAGTTTTCATAGTGTTTTCAATTTAAAATTCTCTATAAGACGTTTTCTTATAGATAACCAAACCTTTTGGAATACAGCCAAATCATTAGCGTAAACCAACTAAACCAACATTGACTGATCACTCACAAATTGATTAATTTATGATAATATCAATTTTAGCAAGAGCACTGTAACAATACAATAGTTAACCCAACCGTTTGGAATATAGACTTGTAACAATACAAATGTTAACCAAACCGTTTGGAACAATACAATAGTTAACCAAACTTCTCTATTCATCGTTTTACTTTATAGGTGGAGAGTGACTAGTGGGAACAATAACTTCTCATTAGTCATAACTAATAGTTAACCAAACCGTTTGGAACATAGCTAAATCATTAGCGCAAACCGACTAAACCAACATTGACTGATCACTCACAAATTGATCAATTTTATAATAATATAATATTTAGCTACAGCTCTGTAACAATACAGCAAATACAACAGAAAGTAGTATATCTTTTTTCCAATCGAAACTTACAAAAACCATAAGAGTTTACAAATAATTGCAAAGACAGTTTTATTTAATTTTTATTTATTTTAAATTCGATAATTCATTCGATAACTTTTATATTTTTTTGAATTTATTGACCATACCTAGCCTTGTACTCTCTCCAAAGCTGATTAACGTCTTTCCCAAGCAAATCAACGAAGAAACCATCGCTATAGCCATTCCTCATCTTCTTGTTCAGCTCGGCCACAAACCCATTCCTTAAATCATTACAATAATCCAAGAACCTCGCAGTAACGTCATAACCCTGGTCCCACCTATCACCACGACCGGGCCCGACCCAATGACCCGGGGCGTAACCCGCTTTCAACCTTACGTAGTCCGCTATACCTTCGATAAGCCCACCCGGAGCCCGACCCTCACCGTTCCACTGCCAAGAATGGACCACCTCGTGATAAACCACGCCGGTAAATTCCCTTCTTACATCTCCCGAGAAACCCGCGAGATATCCCGCGTTGAAGTGTATCTCGGATCCTGAGTTCGTGTTGTAAGCCACGCCGTTCCCGTTCTCCATGAACAGTGTGATCTTTGTAACGGATCTTCTGTCCGAAGGGTTGTTGGTTTGCTGGAACAAACGCCAGACGAAGTCCGTCGCAGACTGAAGTGACTGTGTGCCGTAGCTTGCGCCGCCGATCTCCCCCCGGAATCTTCTTCCGCCGGGGGAGTCGCCGGTGTTGTCCACGACCGAGTAGTCAACTGCGTTGACCAGTGAGATCGCAAGCATCAGAGAGATTACAAGGAAGATTTTGTGACACGTCATGTTTTTGTTTGTTTGTTTGATCTGGCTTGTATTTTGGGACAATGATCTTTTTAGATCTAGGCGTAGCTTTATATAGAAATAAGAAATGGATTTAAGAGTATAGCTTTATTTTGGTCAATCGAGGACCTTTTCTTCGGTAGTGTTCCACAATCACAAGTTTTGTACAATTACGACCAGTATGAAGAAATAAACGAGTTTTAAATGAAGAAAATAGTTTGTGGAAGTCATTTCCGGTCCAATGGTTGATCAATAGTTCATTAATGATTCTATTCAAAATGTATGAAATTTGATTTCTGGATAATGCAAATTAATAGAGGTAAATTTACATGAGATTTCTAGCGTGATGCAAGTATAGAAGTTTGTCATGGTTCAGCGTGTCAAGTCAAGACTAAAATTGTCTATCACGAATATTAGGGCTAGGAACGGGTCGGGTACCCTTGAATTTTGGAGTAACCTTTACTCGACCCGACCCGAACGGGTAAAAAAATAAATTACCCTTACTCGTCCCGCAAATAACGGGTACCGAAGAAAAAATAGTTGATCCGCTAAATACTCGACCTTTTACCTTTACCCGCATAATTATAGATCGTTTCCCTTATCTGCATGATGATTTTATATTGGGCTAGGTTGGGTTTGTGTTTTACCGTTCACTCAAAAAATAATTAGATATTTTATTGTTAATTGAGCATAATAATTAGGTTTATAGTATTATCAATTATATCTAGGGTTTTCTGCAAAAAAAACTATGACTTTTATTTTTTTTGCAAGAATAACCGTCAGCTCTAAAAAATGCAAGTCAATCCCCTCACCTCTAAAGCCACCCGCAAAACAGTTTGTATCGATGACATGTCAATATTTAACGTCTGTTAAAAAACTCACAGAAACCAAAACACATCGTTTTAGTCTGAGTCAAAGTCCGAGTCCAACTTTGTGTGTGAGAGGAGAGAGATCCGTAATAATGGACGTCTACGGCATATTCACCGGACTTGCTTTGTATCGACGACCTTCTCGACTTCTCCAACGACGAAATCTTCTCCTCTTCCTCCACCGTCACCTCCTCTGCCGCATCTTCGGAAAACCCTTTTGACTTCCCCTCCTCCGCTTTCGCTTCGATTCGATTTCGATTTCAATTTATGTTTACAATTCAAGGTCTTTAGGCAAAAATACCTTACAATTTGAAGTCAAAGCTAAAAATGCCCCATTTCTCTCTTTTTTTCAGAATCCCACGAATTACCCTTTAAGAATCTGGGTATTCACGCAAATGCCATTCCTCAGACTGCTGTTAGAGTCTAACGTTTTTTTTCAAAAGACAAAAAAACATTTCAAATCTAACTTAATTACGGAAATACCATTGCCATCCATTCTCAACCTCCACGACAACCACAATCGTCGACGAGTTAATGCAGGAACTAACCCATTTTTCGCCATTAAATCCCAAGAATAGAGCTCAGACTTCCTTTTCGCGAGTTCTCCTCTCCGATTTCTCCCATTTTCCCTCGATTTTCTGATTCAAACTTACCGAAATTATTTTTTATGGCATAAAAACGGCAATACACGATTGGGCTTGCGGGATTTCGGTGATATTAGACGTTCTGGGCGCTCGACGAGGGTGAAAACAAACTCTAAACGGATATAGGTACGAATTTTTGCATATCGTCGATTTTCAGATCTAAGTTGTATACCAAGACTGCTTTAGAAGTCTGATGAAACCCACATGGTCAACGAGAGGGTAGTTTTCCAATTGACTTTTAAATACTCAGATTAAAATTGAAGTCTGGTAATTTCCTTTAAAAACAAAAAAATCAAGAAAAATCATCTAATCGAGGCATATGGTAGTTTTGCAATTGACCGAAAACTTGACTTTTTATTCAGACTTCATATCCAGTATGAAGGAAAAATGAGCGACTTTGACTAGAAGTTGACTGTTTTTTCAGACAGAATCAGAAGTCTGAAAAAAAAAACAGGGTACTGGTAGTAATTGACCGAAAATTTTCAAAAGTTGACCAAAATGGGGGAAAAAATATCAGACTTCTTTGGCAGTCTGAATAGGAGGGAAAAATTTTCAGATTTGTATGACAGTCTGAAAATGATGAAATCTTTCAGACTGCTAAAGATGTCTGATATCGAAGATTTTGGTCAACGCAAAAAAATATACCAATTTATGTCAGACTTCTATCGCAGCCTGAAGGATTTCTTCAGACTGCCCTAAAAGTCTGGGAACGAAAGTCAAACTTCGGTCAATTGCAAAACTACCCCATAATTTTTTCAGACTGCAGGAGAAGTCTGAAAAAAAAAGTCAAAATTTTGGTCAATTGCAGAAATACCTTTTTTTTTTCTCAGACATCTAATGCAGTCTGACAAAAAAGTCAAAGTTTGGGTCAATTGCAAAAATACCCTTTTTATCAGACTGCGATAGAAGTCTGCCTTGATAACTTTTCGTCAGACGACATCCGCAGTCTGCTTTGTAACATTCTAATTGCAAAAATACCCTCTTTTTCAGACTGCCATAGAGGTCTGACGTACTGTTTGTCAGACTTCTGTGGCAGTCTGGATTGACAAATTTTTTTAAACCGTTTTTTTGTGTATTTGTGATGAATTTTGTTGATTTTAAATTTTTTTATATGTGTGTTAGTTGTATATGTTCCTCATGCGTTAGTTTTACATGCTTATGTTCGGTAATTATTTTTAAATATTTTTTTTAATAATTCTGGCAATGTAGCTAATAGAATCAGACTTGCACAACCGAACGTGTGAATGTGGTGTGTGGGATTACGAAAAGATACCTTGCTCACATGCAATCTGCGCTGCACTAGAACTTGAGCTACACCCATATACGCTGCCATACCCATCATACGGTTGGGACTGTCTGTTTCAGGCATACGCAATGAACATCCTTCCGAAGAACGGTACTATGAAAGCTCCTGACACCGTATGTGTCCTTCCCCCGCATAATCCTGGTCCTCCTGGAAGACCTCAGAAGTCGAGGTGGCAAACTTGGCTAGAAATTACCAAGACAAAGGGCAATAAAACACATAAGCTTCCCAAGCAATATACTTGTTATAATTGCAAACAACCATGCCACAAAAAACCAAATTGTGTAAGCTAAATCACCTTACACTCACCTGTTTTATAGTTGTTTTCATCTATCTACTGTACATGAGAAGCTGCTATCTTTTTCGGTGGAGACATGTAACCAAACTTGAGAAAGATTAGATCTGGTGGAAGTCTGATGTACTGACGAATGCAATTTAGAAGTCTGATAAAGAAGTCTAAAGAAAGTCTGAGAGGAGTCTGTTGGTGTCTTTCCAGTACAATATTTCGTTTCCAAGTCGTTTTTTAAGTTGTCTAAGTCTAAGAACTTGTTGTGTTGTTGTTGTTGGCTTAAACTTAATTTGTAGTACTTATGTGTTTACTGCATCTCGTCAAGTCTAAATAATTCTTAAGAAAATCACACCCTTTCCAAACTGCAATATAAGTCTAATAACAGAAATTCATTACAAAAGATAGAAATAGAAGTCTGACACCCTTTGTTTGGTTGAGGCTCATACCCGGTTGTTAACATCCTTGGAGGGAATTCACGTTATGTCATTATGTCTAAAACCTGCATCAACCACAACCAGACTCTATTAGCAGTCTGAAAACTTAAAGTCAGACGTCATATGCAGTCTGACTACTCAAATTCAGACTCTATTTGCATTTTGACGAAATATAGTCAGATTTAACTACGAAGGCTATTCATGAAGTAATCAGACAAATCCCAAAAATCCACAGAACACAATACAACTCAAAAACATTATTGCTCAATTTGAATCTGTTACCCTCTATGGAAAACTTGAAGGAGCGGTGACAACGGCGAGGAGAGAGAAACCAGATCTGGAAATAAAAAAGACAAGAGTTCAGCGCTGAGTTCTAGAAATCAATATCGAGAAGGTTACTGTTTGCGGCGAAGAGAGGAGTAGAAGAATCATACCGTAGAAGGCTTATGAGATGATGTAAGCGACGAATTCCGGCAGCGACAACGAGAATCGGTGTTTTTTGTTTGTTATTTGCTTCGGTAACTGTAAAAATGAGGTGATAAAAAAACCCTTTTATATGTGTCCTAAGCGGCGGTTAAAAAAAACGGTTTTACCACATAAAAATACCGTTTTCGCAATCTGATGTCAGACTTCTTAACGCGGTCTGATATCAGACTCTTTTAGGAGTCTGTTAGTGATGAGATAATTGAGCGAGAAGTCTGGAAATTTTGGGCGGCAAAATTCCCTCTTTTTTCTGAACGGCAAAATTCCCGCTTTTTTCTGGGCGGCGAAATTTCATTATGTCAAATTTCAGACTTCTAACAGAGTCTAATTAAATGAAAGTATAATTTCAGACTTCTAATTGAGTCTAATTCAGATAAGGTCAAGTATCAGACTTCGTATCGAGTCTAATTCACTTTCAGACTTCTAATATAGTAATTTTCAAAAAAAATTTGGACTAAATACAACCAAGCATCAAAATACATACCAGACCTAGAACTTTTGTTTGACATAGAAAAATGGACTTCTATCTTGTAGATCTAAAACAGAATTAATTAAAAACCCATCTGTTTGTTTAGATCTAGGCAAATAACATGGAAAATGGTCTTTATAGATCTAAAAATTTTGCAGAAAAAAGTAGAGTAGAAGGCGAAAAACTTGTTTCTAGGAAGCTTAACTCAGTTGCAAAGACGAAGTTGACGACGACGAGGGCGGTGGCGGCGGCGGTGGCGGTGGCGATTCGACCTACAAGAAAATGGAGTTGTGATGAAAAGATGAAGAAAAATAGATGAAGGGACTGGTAAGGTGACACGAAAAAAGAGAGGTAATTACCAGACTGAAGAAGCTGACGACGGCAGTGGCGGTGGCGACGAGGGTTTCCGGAGAGATGTTTAGAGAGAGAGAGATTCTTCCTGTTTTAGAGAGAGAGAGTCGATAATGACTTTTACAGATTAGGGTTGGTAACTTTAGTTTATATATGGGGTAAAATCACAAGTAGGGTAACTTATTTCAGGTTAATTCACATGTTTCTATCAAGAAGTCTGATAAACATGGACATGATCTGACTGAAATGGCAGTCTGATAAACACTAAACTTGATAATTACTACTTAAATACCATCATATTATATAGAAAACTTATAACACACATCAAATTCGTGAAATATATGCACATTAAAACACATATATGCAAATTTAAAATTTCAAATGTAAATTTGGTAAACCATGAATCTAACCCTAAAGTAATATGTAAATGTTTCCATTATAAAGCATGTTTTGAGGTTTACAACCTACTTTGCTTTACATGTTTTTAATTTGATTCAATTTTACGAAATTTAATTTTAATACTTCGAAATCATCTATATTTAATTTATGTATAAGAAATTTTTAACAAAAATATTTTTTTTACAATTTTTAAATTTAAATTTACTAATTAAATCTGTATCAGACTTCTTCGAGAAGTCTGATATTTATTGAGGTATAGGCATAATTAACTAACCTTGTTTAATTTGATTCAATTTTATGAAATATTAATTTCTATACATCAAAATCGTCTATATTTAATTCTTGTAGAAAAAAATTTTAAAAAATTTAAATTTAAATTTACTATTTTAATCTATATCATACTTCTCGAATACGCCTGAGAGAAGTCTGGTAAGAGAAATCAATCAAACTTCTATTAGAGTCTAAAAGTCAGACCTCTATAGAAGTCTGACATGTCGCGATAATTAAAATGGTAATAGCGGTTTTGCGTTTTTTGTTTGGTCATAAGGGGGTAACTGTAATTTTCTACCCCGAAAGTGTAGCGCAACATTTGATTGAAAGGACGGTGTATTTTTGTCATAAAAACGAAATTTTGGGGTAAAAACAGCAATTTGCCCACAATTCAATTCGATTTCGCATGATTTTGACTTTGAATTTTTGGGTTCCGGATTTTGATTTTGGGTAATTTTTTCTTCTTTTTGCAGAGTGATGTTGCAGCTCATCTTGAATGGCTATCGTGGTTCGTCGATGACTCGTTCTCCGATTACCCAGCAAATCCCTTGACCATGACCGTCAGGCCCGAGATGTCGTTCACCGGAAAACCCAGAAGCCGACGATCAAGAGTCCCAACACCTCCCATAGCAGGAACCTGGGCACGATGCCAGAATCCGAGCTTTGTTATTCCGTCGCAAAAACAAGAAATTTGAAGCCGAACCGATGGCCGTGGAATGAGCATGTGATAAGTTCTTCTGGTAGCTCGCATTGTGGCCGCCGAGAGCTTGGTAAGAAGAGAACCACTTGTCGCAAACGATGCATTTATTATTATTATTGTATTTTTATAATAATAATAAATAGATTTAATTTAGATATTGTAATTTAGATAATATTTATAATATTAGAAAACTTTATTAAGATTATCAATTTGTATTTTAAATAAAAAATTTAATTAACATAAAAAATAATGGTCATATTATAAATATAAAATATTTATGATGATTTAATGAGAACTCCCTACAAATCGACACTCTATGCTGGATATGAGTCACGGATAATCCTTGCAAGCAACGAAAGCTTCAAGGTGTGGGGAAGTGAAGGGTCACACAAGGGCGATGGAGATCCCCTGATATACCGTCGATCTACTATGGATATTACGCACCAAAGGAAGATCGAAACTCTGGATATTACACACCAGAACAAGGTGAAGAGAATCACTCTCTTACGCCAAAGAAGAAGAAAACGTTTTTCGGATAAAAAGATGGATAAGCTGCGACAAGTAGAGTTGCTAGGGTTTTAATAAGGAAACAACAACAAAAGAAAATAGATGGGCCAAAACAACAGATGGGCCTAAACAACGGGTGCTCTGGTTGTAGCCCCATCGAAACTTTGATTTTTGGGGAAAACCACATGGAACTTGCAACTCATGATTTTTCCCCATCTAAAGAGTTTGTATGGTCATTTCCCCATTTAAAGTTTCAATCATGTTTTTTACCCCAGTGATGTTAAATCCTAACGATTACCGTCTAATCGACAACTAAACCGGTTTACGATTAAGTTAAACCGGTTACCGAAATTAAATATGGAATTATTTTTTGTTTCGAAAAATAGAAAAAAAAACAAAAGAAATTGAAACCCTCTGTCTGAGAAAGAATGTTTCACTAACAGTGAAAAAACTCAAGTCACGATGAACATAAACCCTTATTCTCTAAACAAAAACATAAACATAAACCCTTATTCTCTAAATTCAGGAACGTTGAAGAGAAAATCACAAAGGATGAGGTAAGCTTGAGTCGAAACCGATTTTTTTTGCGATTTCGATTTCGAAAAAAAATCTGCGAATTCGATTTCAATACTTGGGTTGGGTTTTTGATTTTGGTTTCTATTTGGATTGGGTTTTCGAATTCTGTTTGAATTTGGGATGATGATAAGATGATAACGATGGCTTCTCCTTTTCTATTGTTGTCTTAGTGACGAAATTCCCTTCAATGAGCTGCTTCAGAAAATGATGGACGAAGAGAGTGATCCTAGTGATCCAGATTTCGACGACCAGTGTGTAGAAGAAAGTGAGAGCACAGATAGTGAATCTGTGGATGAATTTGAAGAAGAAATTATGGATAAATTCCAGCTAGAGATCGAAGACGATGTATCACAGTTTAGGGATGAAGTTGTGATCCCGCACCACGTGATTCCTGAAAGCGAAGATGAAGCTGTTCCTGTGAAAAGATCGAACCGGTATATAAGAAGGACAAGAGAAGGAACCTTCCACCGTGAGCAATTCTTTGCTAGTAGCGTAGCTGTAAAAGAGGCGGTGCTCGATCATGCTCTCAAAGAAGGCACAAACATCAAACAATATAGGTGGGATAATGATAAAATAGCTTTCAAATGTGCTGATTCTCCTTGTGCGTGGCGAGTGTTTGCTTCAGTTAACAAGAAAAAGGGTGCTTGGGAAATTACAGTGTATGATGGTAGTGATGGGATTCCTGGTAGGCATTCTTGCAAGCCAAATAGATATTGTAAGATTTTGAAAGATCATGTTATTGCACGATTGATTTTAGACATGGTCAGAGAAGATCCAGATGCTTGGATGCCAAAGAAGATTCAAACTTAGATCATTGACCAATGGAGCCTTTTCCCGACACCGAATCAGTGCTCTGAAGCTAGGAGGAAATGTATGAAGTGGATAAAGGCAGAGTATGAAGATCAGTTTGCACACATCAGAGGTTATTGTGATGAAATCTTGGAAACAAACCCGGGATCAACAGTGGCAATTGAAACTGTTCCTGGACCAAATGGTGATGAGTTATTTGACCATTTCTACGAATGTTTCGAGGCTCTTAAGCAATCTTGGAAGACTTTAAGGCCACTCATAGGAGTCGATGGTACTTTTCTCAGAGGAAACATGAAATGACACCTGCTAGTTGCGATTGGGAGAGATAATTGTAACAAAATGTACCCTATAGCGTGGGGAATTGTTGGAACTGAGGACGATCAGAACTGGATATGGTTTGTGAGAATGTTGAAGTATGATCTAGATCTAGGCGATGGTGAAGGATTCATCGTAATGTTTGATAGGCAAAAGGTAATATGTGGTTAATTTGGCTTTTCTTTTCTTATTTTCTTCATTCTTATAAGTATTGAGGTGAAATGTGAAATGTTATGTGGTTAATGTTGCTTTTCCATTATTCTGTAGGGACTTTGTAATGCTGTGCAGAAGGAGATTCCAAAGGCTTAGCATAGGAAATGTGTTCTTCACATCTACGGTAACATAAAGGCTACTCACGGGAGAAAAATGGATACGAAGCCTTCAATTTGGAGTTTGGCGTGGAGTTACAACAAGACACAATATACCAAACACCTTAAAAGAATTAAAGAGTGGGATTTGGACGTCTTCAATGAAGTGATGAAGAGAGACCCAGAAAGTTGGTGCTTAGCGTATTACAAGAATGAGAAGAAGTGTCTCGATGATGTGGAGAATAACACGGTTGAATCTTTCAACAACAGCATTGTCAAAGCCAGAGAGAAACTAGTGATGCCAATGTTGATATGCTCAAATTAATACCCTATTTAGATACTAAAGCAGTTGTCGTAGTATAGCTAGGGGTCGAACACAAGGACTCACAGAAACACGCAATAGATTATATAGATCCAAAATACGCTAAATCAAAAGATGTAAACGAAAACAAGTACGCAATTAAAAGTGTTGTAAATCAAATGGAGGAAAATATAGGCCCTGAGTTTTTCTCAGGAAATCAATGAATGCAGCTAAATTAACTAACAGGATTCAGATTACGCACGGTACTTGAACTCAAATCACTAAAATATAGCTAACCAACTCTCGTTGCGAAAACTATCTAAATCTAAATCCTAGGAATTCCAAATCTCTTTGCGAATCCTAAAGTCTAAATCAGCTTTAAAGTTCAGGTTTGATATGTTCACAAATCAATTAAACCAAATCTCTTTGCGAATAATCAATTTGCCCACCTAAGATTCTATCAGGTAATTAATCGCACTCTCGTACCTAATCAATTATCCTAAGATCTAAGTTCCAGATTCGTCAATCTAGAATTAGCTTTGAGAACAACCTATGGCGAAGAACTAATTCATATGGTGAATCCTAATAATAAATCAACCTAGCATTCAAAGAAATCCCAATGAGAAAACCCTAAACCTAAAGTTGATCTACTCAGACATGGAGATTGAAGGCAACATGATTGAATAGATCATCAAATAAAACAGAAAAGAATAACAAGAGGTTTTGAGATCTGATCTCGGACGAAGGGAGACTCAGACTTGTCTCTCCAAAACCACAAGTAAAATCAAAGTATAGAAAATAAAGCATAGCCTAAACAGGTGGCTGTAAAATCACTATAAATAACCTAAATCACGAGTTGGGGACTTCTTGTAATTATTAAAGACTTCTGGACCAATTTGCAATTTTTCAACTCTTCATTAAAGTCGCATGTCTAGTCAGCCTCGATGAGTATCGATCGATACCAGGGGGTATCGATCGATGTTTGTCGTGAAATCAGGTACTCAGCAACACGACTTCAGCTTTTGCTCCAAACTGCTCCAGAAAGCTCCAATAATTCTAATAATGCTCCAAACGTGCTATAACCTGTAAAAGACTCTAAAATACTACAAAACACTAGAAAGACTCTATAAAAAGGACTTATATCATGGCCTAAACAGGGTAAAAACCATGATATATCAACTCCCCCAGACTTAGCCTTTGCTTGCCCTCAAGCAAATAGAAGACTAAACCAGAGAAAGAGGTTTGAAAACGCGGAGACTCACCTGTTCATGAACCATCGAACTGACCCTCTTCCCAAGTACCCAAGTGTCACCTGACCAGCTTTTGATCTAACCACCATGTACTTCTCCATCGACATTCGCAGCTTTCCCAGACTCCACACATTATCTCGCAGCATTGTTCAAATAAAGCCTTCATCGCCAGTTTCATCGCTGCAGCTAATGTTCAAGAACCTCCTAGATTCTTCACCAGACAATATCATGACAAGGAACCACCCTTTTTCACACTTTTTGTATCAATTTCTCTCCCCCAGACTTATTTCTCATTATGTTCTCTTTCTTTTATTTTCAGCTTTGCATATACACATCAAGGTATGAGACGCGAGTATTGATGGTGTTAGCCACCGAATCCCCGGTTCTTCCCTCTCAATGTATCAAAGGATGTAGGCGAATAATGACATCATAGGAAAATCCTAGCCTCGCTTCCAATCCTTAGTGTGATCATTCCCTCTTAAGTAGAATAATGGGATCGCTGGAAATTTTCCTAGCCCTCTACTCAGAAGAAAATCATTTCAATCTTTTATGCTCTTATTTATCAACTTATAACAGGGGAGAGAGATACCATAAGTCTAAATACATGGGTTCCTTTATCAGATATGAATGATGAATCAAGCTCTAAAAACACTAACCACATTGATGAAGTGCTCAAATTTGGCTCAGGTTTCAGAAGAACTCTGCTGGAGACATGGGTATTTTCTAGTCAATTGGTCAGTCCTTTGATTTTTCATTAGTCGATCTAAAGCTGATCATGCAACACTGTGCACTCAAAAACAAAATCAAAGCAACAATTCAAGCACATGATCATTATCTCCAACAAGTTTTGACTCAATAAAACGAAATTTTTTTATTTTATGACTCTAAGAAAAACAAACACAATGTCAGCATACACCTCTCCCAGACTTGAACAACACTGTCCCCAGTGTTATCTAGCCTAGAGTCAGTGAAAGAAAACAAAAGAACAGAATAAAATTGGAAAAAACAAGCAGTTACCTTGCTGGAACATTGAGTATCGATCGATACCAGGTTTAAATCGATATAATGAACCGTCTATCCGCGATTGGTGTCGACCAATACCAATGGGGTATCGATCGACACTAAGTGATTTCGAGTTTTGGTCCTTGTTTATCCTAGCACAAACACAAAACGAGTCATAAAAAAGAAAACGAATCAAAAGCAGACTCACCAGTGGGTTGCCTTCCACCAAGCGCTCGTTTAACGTCAATAGCTTGACTGTAACGCCCTTCAGGCTGGATAAGAGTGAGAGCTTGCATCAAAACAGGCTCCACAACTTGACATTGCTATCTTCAGAGTTCTCCTCAGGATGCCTTCCACGAACTCTTTTCCCTTCTCTTTCACTCACATGTAAAGGAGTTAGATCCAACGGGGATAAATGATTAAAACCATACACAATCTGAAATGGAGAAAACTTAGAAGCATAATGCATAGCATGATTGTATGCAAATTCTATATGAGACAGACATTCTTCCCAAGTTTTCAAATTCTTTTTAATCAAACAATGCAGAAGTGTTCCTAGAGTTCTATTAACAACTTCTCTCTGACCATCAGTCCGTGGATGACATGTAGAAAACAATAGTTTAGTACCTAACTTAGACCATAACATTTTCCAGAAGTAACTAAGAAACTTAGTATTACGATCAGATACTATGGTCCTAGGCATACCATGCAGGCACACAATCTCCTTAAAGAACAAGCTAGCTATATGAGATGCATCATCAGTTTTACGGCAAGCAATGAAATGAGACATCTTAGAAAAACGATCTACTACAACAAAAATTGAATCCTTCCCCGTTCTAGTTCTAGGCAGTCCTAAAACAAAATCCATCGAGATATCAGTCCAATGATGAGAAGGAATAATGATATGATCGTGGACGTGACGGCTTCAGATGAGGTTCAAGAAGACGCTATGATCATTCTCGATGGACCCATCACCCGTTCTAAGACACGGAAGCTAGCGGAAGCGGTGCGGAGCTTACTTACAGATACCTGGATCGAGGAGGATCAACTTACGCAACCCGTCCTCACCTCATTATCTTCGAATTCTTCTTAAGGTTTGGCCGTTTGTGTAAGTCGTGTTGTACTCTTTTTCCTGTATACGATTTTGTCCCAATGGGTTTTCCGTATAGAGGTTTTAACGAGGCAACCGGCTTACACCGTCTAACAGTCCGATCTCTTAAGAATTCCGCGGGGGAATTTTCTGAGGGATTTATTCCCGGTGGACTTTCCCGGAGGAATTTATCCGCGGGAATTTCTTTGGCGGAATCCCAAAAGACGTTCAAACTTGAATTAAGTTCTGTTGTAATTTTCGATGGTCTTCTCTCATTTTCAAGATTGACCATTGACTTTCTCTTTGCTTTCTTTTTTTATCTCTTCTTCTCCCTCATTTGCGAAAAACACTAATCATTTTTCAATCAAAATAATTTCAGAGCTTTACTCTTGTTCTTCGATTTCTTTGAAGGTTATTCATCGAAATTCTTTTCTATTTATCGAGTGTATTTTCGCAACACTTCGACGTAGCCATCGATGTGTTGTTTGTTCGATTCTTCTTGCAATAAGGGGCATAGAGATTTTCGGGATTCATCTCATACGCTTTATCATCCTTATTCCCAGATCCCTCAAACATCGAAGCCATCCCCTTGTTCATCGTGTTCATTGTCGATTGGGCCTAAGAAAATTCGAGTTCATCACTCACGCCTTAGCATCTCTCTTCGTGAATCCGTTCGAATTCAAGGATCTATCCAACTATTAAACCATCACCGAATCTAGAGCATGCCGGTCCTTAGTCGATTCATATCAAGTGCTATCAGAGACACATGCCCTTAGAAAATCGGTGAATCCATTTCTATCCCTTCATCTTCTTCGATTTTCTGGTTTTTAATTTTTTATTGTTTTTTTTTGATTAATTAAATTAAAACCTTATCAAAATATATATATATATATCTATCTGTAGTTTAGAATTAATATTCTAATTTTTAAAATTCAAAAAAAAAAAGAAAAGAGATTTTCGAATTTTTGTGGAATTTGAAAAGTTGTGTTTTGTGAGATTGATTTCTTTTGAACTTTGCATACACTTAAAGCTTGTTTATTCTTGTGCGAGGAACAACATGTCGGACGAGAGTGAAACCGCTACCTCATGATCGAGAAGGGAACGGGAGGCAGCAATGAACCAAAAGGTCGACGGCATCACACAACTGCTCCACGAGATGAGAGACCATATGGCCGCGCTTGAGGTCCGGACGCCGGGAAGACAAGAGAGAAATCAAGGCGTTGATCTGAGGGCTAATGGGGCCGAGGATATCTGATCCGAACAGAGCGTGGGACGAGGAAGTTGTCAAGCACCGGCTAGACCAAGGAGAAACCGATCGCGACAATACGAGCCGTAGGACAATCCGTTTTACGATCGAGGAGACTCATCCGAGGGAAACCGAGAAAGACGTCCGCAACCTCGAAGGCGGAATGATAACGATCTTGGCGGAATGAAACTTCACATTCCCCTATTCTACGGAAAAAACGACCCGGACGCTTTCCTCGACTGGGAAAAGAAAATAGAACTAGTTTTCGATTGCCAAAACTTCACCGAGCATAAAAAAGTCAGGTTAGCCGCCACCGAATTTCATGAATATGCTATTGACTGGGGGGATCAAACTGTGACAAACATGAGACGTAATGGAGAGAATCCCATAGAGACATGGACAGAAATGATCATGTTGATGCGAAGACGATTCGTGCCGCTTCGTTACCACCGGGAACTTCACCAACGGTTGAGACGTTTAGGTCAAGGAAGTAAAGGCGTGGAAGACTACTTCCAAGAGATGGAAAAACTCATGCTTAAGACTGATGTAGATGAGCCAAGTGATGCCATGATGGCAAGGTTCTTAGCCAGCATGAACCGCGACCTAAAAGACCGCATGGAGATGCAATCGTATGCAACCTTGGAAGAAATGTTGCACAAGGCTATTTTGGTAGAGCAACAGCTCAAAAGAAAAAGCGTGTCACATCAACCATTTGCTTCTAGCTCAAAGCCGAGCTACACCAAAGAAGAGAAACCGATTTACCCTCCCCGAACCGATTTTAAGCCTAATACGGACTATAAGCCGAGTTCGTCCGGTCATGACTACAAAGGTAAGGTTGATTCTAATCCTATGCGTAATCGTGATATTGAATGTTTTAAATGCAGAGGCAAGGGGCATTATGCGAAAAATGCCCAAATTCCCGAGCCATGATGATGTTAGAAAACGGCGAAATCGTGACCGACGAGCAAGAAGAAACTAAACCGCTCCAATCTTTGACTATTGTGAGGAACATGTGGTTGATGGAGAGATATTAGTAGCTAGACGTGTTCTTCTTACCCAGGAACCGGTTGTTGAGAACGAACAACGAGAGAACCTCTTCCATACCCGATGCATGGTCAAAAGCAAGGTATGTAGTCTTATAATTGACAGTGGAAGTTGTACTAACGTTGCTAGCACTACCTTAGTAGATAAGCTAGGTATGGAGACCAGGAAGCATCCACGGTCTTATAACCTTAGGTGGTTGAACAATCAAAGGCAGCTCAAAGTTACTCGACAAGTTTCGGTCCCTTTGACGATAGGCCGATACGAGGATGAAATCGTGTGCGATGTTTTACCTATGGAGGCTGGTCATATCCTACTTGGAAGACCGTGGCAATACGACCGTAGAGCCGTTCATGACGGATTTACAAACAAGAACTTTTTTGAACATCAAGGCCGAAAGATCACCCTTGCACCATTATCTCTACACGAGGTATTTCTCGATCAACTTAAACTTGAACAAAACCAAGGCAAAGGCAAGGTAAGCGATCCCTCGACTTCTACTACTGTTAAAAAGAGAGTGTTGGTTCTAAAACATGTGAGAGAACGCCCGTGAATGAATCTTTATTTATTAAACCGAATGAACTAAAACATGCCCTCATTTCTCGGCAATCTTTTGTTTTGTTAGTTTTTAGGGATGCTTTTACAAGCATGACTAATCCCGAGCCGGATATTCCGAGTAGTATCTCTTCTCTTTTGCAGGGATATTCAGATGTTTTTCCGGAAGATGGTCTAAGTGGTTTGCCACCACTCCGCGGAATTGAACATCAAATTGATTTCGTCCCCGGCGCTACACTTCTGAACCGGCCGGCTTATCGCACTAATCCCGTGGAAACTAAGGAACTACAACGCCAAGTTGATGAGCTTATGGCGAAAGGACACATACGGGAGAGTATGAGCCCATGCGCCGTGCCCATGTTACTCATGCCAAGAAAGACGGCACTTGGCGGATGTGTGTCGATTGTCGTGCGATAAACAACATTACGGTAAAGTATCGTCATCCGATCCCGAGGTTAGACGATATGTTAGATGAGCTTTATGGATCTAGAGTGTTCACGAAAATTGACTTGAAAAGTGGTTATCGCCAAATCCGGATGAAGAAAGGAGATGAGTGGAAAACCGCTTTCAAAAATAAACACGACTTGTATAAATGGCTTGTTATGCCGTTTGGTTTAACCAATGCACCTAGCACTTTTATGCGTTTGATGAACCATGTTCTTAGGTCGTATATAGGCATCTTTGTAGTTGTTTACTTTGACGATATCCTGATTTATAGTAAGAACCTAGACGAACATGTGGAACATTTGAGATTGGTGTTAGACGTGCTTAGGAAGGAACGTTTGTTTGGTAATTTAAAGAAATGCTCTTTTTGTTCAGATAACGTTGTCTTTTTAGGTTTTGTGGTTAGTTCTCAGGGCATACAGGTGGACGAGAACAAGATTAAGGCAATCCGCGATTGGCCGAGCCCTAAGACCGTTAGCGAGGTCCGAATTTTTCACGGCTTGGCTGGATTTTATCGACGATTCGTTCGTGATTTCAGTACTATTGCCGCGCCACTAACCGAAGTAATCAAGAAGGACATGGGATTTCGTTGGGAACAAGCACAAGAAGACGCGTTCCAACTGCTGAAAAATAAACTCACTCACGCCCCTCTTCTTGTTTTACCTGATTTTATGAAAGCTTTTGAAATCGAATGTGACGCTTCTGGTATTGTTATAGGTGTTGTACTTATGCAAGAGAAGAAACCGGTAGCATTCTTCAGCGAGAAACTCGGAGGAGCAACACTTAATTATCCAACGTACGACAAGGAACTTTATGCCTTAGTCCGAGCTCTCCAAACGTGGCGGCATTACCTATGGCCGAAGGAGTTCATTATCCACATGGATCATCAATCCCTCAAGCACTTGAAGAACCAGCAAAAGTTGAACAAGAGGCATGCAAGTTGGGTTGAATTTATCGAGATGTTTCCGTACGTAATTCAGTATAAGCAAGGTAAAGAAAACGTCGTCGCTGATGCGTTGTCTCGGAGGTACACTTTGATTTCGACTCTTGATGCCAAGATACTTGGGTTTGAGATGATCAAGGACACTTACACATCAGATTCCGATTTACAGGAAGTTTTTCTATCTTGTGCTAAATTCGCTTATGGAAAATATTTTAGAAGCGACGGTTTCTTGTTTTACGAGAACCGTCTTTGTATTCCTAATTGCTCTTTTTGAGATCTTCTTATTAGGAAAGCACACGGCGGTGGACTTATGGGACATTTCGGCGTAGTCAAGACACTTCACATCGTGCAAGATCACTTCTTTTGACAACATATGAAACGTGACGTTGAAAGAATTTGCAACCGATGCACGACTTGTAAGTATGCCATATCCAAACGCCAAAATCAAGGTATGTATTCTCCTTTACCCATTCCTAGTGCACCTTGGACCGATATATCCATGGACTTTGTTTTAGGTTTGCCTAGGACTAGGAAATGTAGTGATTCGATTTTCGTTGTGGTCGATAGGTTCTCAAAAATGGCGCATTTTATTCCATGTCATAAGACCGATGATGCATCGAACATAGCTGATTTATTCTTTAGGGAAGTTGTTCGTTTGCATGGAATGCCTAGAACCATAGTTTCAGATAGAGATACAAAGTTTCTAAGTTATTTTTGGACGACCCTTTGGGCTAAATTAGGAACTAAGCTTTGTTTCTGTACGACTTGTCACCCGCAAACCGATGGTCAAACTGAGGTGGTCAATAGGACCTTAGGAACTCTTTTGCGAACGGTGATTAAAAATAATCTTAAGTCGTGGGAAGATTGTTTACCCCATGTGGAATTTGCTTACAATCATGCACAACATTCTACTACTCTGTTTTCACCTTTTGAACTCGTTTATGGTTTTAATCCACTTACTCCTCTCGATTTAACTCTTTTACCTTTGAGTGAACATGTAAGTTTGGATGGAAAGAAAAGGGCCGAGATGGTCAAACAGATGCACGAAAAGGCAAAGGTAAACATTGAGCATAAGACATAGCAATACCGTAAGCATGCGAACAAAGGACGACACAAGAAGGTTTTTGAACCTGGCGATCTTGTGTGGGTTTATCTAAGGAAGGAACGGTTCCCTGAAGGTAAGTATTCCATAAGCTCAAGTTTCAATGTTGCTGATATTATTCCTTATGTTGCAGATGAAATCGATTTGAGGGCAAATCCTTTTCAAGTGGAGGGGGATGATATGATCATGGACGTGACGGCTTCGGATGAGGTTCAAGAAGACGCTATGATCATTCATGAAGGACCCATCTCCCATTCTAAGGCACGGAAGCTAGCGGGAGCGGTGCGAAGCTTACTTACGGATACCCGGATTGAGGAGGATCAACTTACGCAACCCGTCCTCACCTCATTATCTTCGAATTCTTCTTGAGGTTTGGCTATTTATGTAAGTCGTGTTGTACTCTTTTTCATGTATACGGTTTTGTCCCAATGGGTTTTCCGTATAGAGGTTTTAACGAGGCAACCGACTTACACCGTCTAACGGTCCGATCTCATGAGAATTCCGCGGGGAAATTTTCCGAGGGATATATTCCCGAGGGACTTTCCCGGGGAAATTTTTCCGCGGGAATTTCTTTGGAGGAATCCCAAAAGACGTTCAAACTTGAATTAATTTCTGTTGTAATTTTCGATAGTCTTCTCTCATTTTCGAGATTGACCATTGACTTTCTCTTTGCTTTCTTTTTTTATCTCTTCTTCTCCCTCATTTGCGAAAAACACTTATCATTTTTCAATCAAAATAATTTCAGAGCTTTGCTCTTGTTCTTCGATTTCTTTGAAGGTTATTCATCGAAATTATTTTCGGTTTATCGAGTGTATTTCTGCAACACTTCGACGTAGCCATCGATCCGTTGTTTGTTCGATTCTTCTCGCAATAAGGGGCATAGAGATTTTCAGGATTCATCTCCCACGCTTTATCATCCTTATTTCCGGATCCCTCAAACATCGAAGCCATCCCCTTGTTCATTGTGTTCATTGTCGATTGGGCCTAAGGAAATTCGAGTTCGTCACTCACGCCTTAGCATCTCTCTTCGTGAATCCATTCGAATTCAAGGATCTATTCAACTATTCAACCATCACTGAATCTAGAACATGCCGGTCCTTAGTCGATTCATATCAAATAGGGAGAGGAGTATACAGACCGCGAGGTTGAACCTTAGACTTAGCTTGTTTACAAGTAACACATCTGCTGCAGATTCTCTCCACGTCTCTCTTCATGTGAGGCCAATGGAAGTGATCTTGCATCACTTTCAGTATTTTAGCGATCCCAAAATGACCCATCAAACCTCCTCCATGAGCTTCCCTGACAAGTAAATCTCGAATAGAGCAGTTAGGAACACAAAGACGATTATCATAAAAGAGAAATCCTTCATTTCGATAGTAATGACCAGCAGCAAATTTTTCACATGATTTGAACACTACTTGGAAATTTGAATCAGAATTATACAAGTATTTAAGTTGTTCAAATCCTAGCAGCTTAGCATCGAGTGTAGAAAGGAGTGCGTACCTTCGAGATAGTGCATCAGCAACTATATTATCCTTACCTTTCTTGTATTTGATGACATACGGGAAGGTCTCAATGAACTCAACCCACTTGGCGTGTCTCTTGTTAAGCTTTTGCTGACCTTTTAGATGCTTGAGGGATTCGTGATCAGTGTGAATAACGAACTCCTTGGGCCACAAATAGTGCTGCCACGTTTGGAGAGCTCTCACCAAGGCGTACAGCTCCTTGTCGTATGTGGGGTAATTAAGAGTGGCTTCTCCAAGCTTCTCACTAAAGAACGCAATAGGTTTCGTATCCTGCTTCAGAACTGCACCAATACCTACACCAGAAGCATCACACTCAATTTCGAAAGTTTTAAGAAAATCTGGTAAAGACAAGAGTGGTGCGTGAGTGAGTTTGTATTCCAAAGCCTGGAATGCTTCTTGTTGAGCTGTTTCCCATCGAAAACCAACATCATTTTTGATCACTTCAGTAAGCGGAGCAGCTAGAGTGCTAAAATCCCGTACGAAACGTCTATAAAATCCAGCAAGACCATGTTAACTTCTCACTTCTCCTACGGATTTCGGGCTAGGCCAGTCTCTTATTGCTTTGACTTTCTCTTCATCCACTTTAATTCCATCTGCACTCCCAACAAAACCTAAAAAGGCCAAGTTATCTGTACAAAACGTGCATTTCTTAAGATTAGCAAAAAGTTGTTCCTTTCTAAGCACATCTAAAACAGATTGCACATGATCTATATGCTCTTCAAGATTTTTGCTATAGTTCAGAATATCATCAAAGTACACAACAACAAAAACGCCTATAAAGGATCTCGAAATGTGATTCATCAATCTCATGAACGTACTAGGTGCGTTTGTTAGCCCAAATGGCATTACTAACCATTCATATAGTCCATGTTTAGTTTTAAAAGCAGTTTTCCATTCATCACATTCTTTCATCCTAATCTGATGATATCCACTTTTTAAATCAATTTTAGAAAATATGCTAGAGACATGCAGTTCATATAACATATCATCAAGTCTAGGAATAGGATGTCGATACTTCACTGTAATATTATTGATGGCTCTGCAATCTACGCACATGCGCCAGCTTCCATCCATCTTAGGTACGACAAAGACGGGTACAACACATGGACTCATGCTCTCTCTGATGTGCCCTTTCTCCATGAGCTCACTGACTTGTCGTTGCAGCTTCTTAGTCTCTACAGGATTGGTTCTGTATGCTGGATTGTTTGGAAGTGAAGCACTAGACATGAAATCGATTTGATGCTCAATGCCCCTTATTGGCGGTAACCCCTTGGGATTGTCTTCAAGAAACACGTTCTCATATTCTTGCAATAGATATTTCATTTCAGTCGGCAGCACCGGTGCAAGATTAGTTAGGCTGCTAAGAACCTCTTTAAAAACAAACAGAGGTAGAGGTTGCTTAGAAACGAAAGCTTGTTTAAACTCACCAGATGTTGCAAAGAAGTTGGGTCGTGGGGTAAAGGATCGATCGGTCGAAGCTTGGATCGATCGATCGTTTTTCCTTCTGTCCGATCGAGATTTTTCGATCGATCGGTCGTTTTTCCGTCTGTTGGTCTGACTCATTTCGATCGATCGGTCGGTGGATCGATCGGTCATTCCTTCTGGGCTTGATTCGATTGATTTTTTTTCTTTGCTTTTGAGCTGTATTTGATCTTGATGAACTTCTCGGGGGGACAGGGGGAATAGCACGGTTTTCCTGCCATCAAACTTAAAAGAATAACGGTTAGTGAAACCATTATGCATTACCTTTCTATCGGATTGCCAAGGTCTTCCGAGGAGAATATGACCAGCTTCCATTGGTAAGACATCGCACATGACCTGATCTTCATACTTCCCAATGGCTAGAGGAACCAGAACTTGATAGCTCACTTTCATCTCTCCTATCCATTGAGCCACTGTAGTTTGTAAGGTCTCGGATGTCTCGTTACACTTAGTCCAAGTTTCTTCACCATCATTTCGCTTGCGACGTTAGTACAGCTACCTCCGTCGATAATAAGACTACAAACCTTCCCTTGGACCAGACATCTTGTATGGAATAATTTTTCCCTCTGTTCTTGCTCATCATCCTTATTTTGCAAGCTTAAAGATCTTTTGGTCACTAGTAACTCTCCACGAGCAGGTAACTCTTCATTCTCGGATAAGGAGTCATGATCAAGCTCTTCGTCTTCTGACTCTACATCACCATTTTTCAGCATGATCATCACTTTCTTGTTGATGCACTCATTAGCGTAGTGACCTCTGCCTTGACACTTGAAGCATTTAAAGTCACGAGACCTTGTAGTATGCTCTGCCTTGCCTTTGTAATCGGGATTTGCTGCGTATGGCTTAACTTCTGGTTTTGGTGTCATCATTTGCTTCCCTTCACGTTGAAATACATTAGATCTTTCTTCACGTTGGTAACTTGGTTTCACAGCAGCTGATCCATTCCCATAGCTTGGTTTGGAGTGAACTGACCTGATCCCATAGCTTGGTTTGGAGTGAACTGACCCGATCCCATAGCTTGGTTTAGAACTGCTTCTTCTCTTTAGTTGATGCTCAACTAGAATAGCTTTGTGAAGCATCTCTTCTAACTCAACGTAGTGCTGCATCTCTAGTCTATCATGTATGTCACGGTTTAGACCTCCTAGAAACCTTGACATAGTTGCTTCACGATCTTCAGATACATCAGCACGTATTAGGAGAGTTTCCAGCTCTTGATAATAATCTTCTACACTACGGCTTCCATGAGACAGTTTTCGGAGCTTGTTGTGCAGTGGTGGTGATGACTGGGGACAAACCTTTTCCTCATGATATTCTTCATCTCAGTCGAACTCTCCACGGGATCTTCTCCATTACGTCTCCGAGAAGTAACAAGCTGATCCCACCAGCTAAGTGCGTAGTCGTAGAACTCGGTAGCTGCTACTCTCACTCTATTTATTTCAGTATAATGTTGACAGTTGAAGACGAGCTCTATTTTCTTTTCCCACTCCAGATACGCGCCAGGGTCATTCTTTCCATGGAAAGGAGGGATTAGGAGCTTAAGACCTCCAAAGTTGTCTCGTTGCTGTGCTCTACCTTCTCTAGCATGTATGTTTTGCCGTTGACTGTCTTGAGTTGATTCACTGTCCTGGCTGTAGTAACTTGCAGTTTCATCATCTCTGCGTTGCCTTGGCTGATATGCTTCTCTTCTAGGAGCTCTATGACGAGCTCTTCTCTGCTGGTTATCGCTGTGAACTTGTTCTACATTCGGTTGTAGTTCTTGATGCAGGGCGTCCATCTTGGTATTCATCATATGCTTCATACGAGCCATCATAGCTTCCATCCATAGTTTGTTGTTGTTTTCTCCTTGTTCTTCACTCATCTTCGACCTGAGACAAGACAAAACAAAACACCAGTAACTAGTTCTTTGCAAAAATCAATTCACTACTGTTTTTAGACATAAACAGAATTGTAAAACAAACAAGTTGTCTAAAAACGAATTCTGCTGCTCTTAGAAAATCGATTGCTGCAACTAAACAACTAACAGGCTTTCTAGACTCAATCACACAACAAACTGAAACACACAACTCGAAAACTAACTACTTAGACTCGATCTAACACACTGAAATTGCAAAGACAGAACACGATCACATAGCAAAAGATGAACCCTAAAAAAAATATTTTGATTTTTTTTGTACTCCAACAGACTCGACAACACTCTTAAACAACTATCTAGCTACGAAAATCACACAGAATCACTACTAGACATACTCGACTTCACCCTAATAAGATGAACAGTCACGAAATTCACTAAAACAACAAGGACTTGTGCGACAGCAAGCATAGACGATGAACAGACATAAAACACACAAAGCATACTAAGAACATATGCGCAAAGAGAGAGAGGAACGAGATTACCCAGAGTATAGAGCGTTGCTCTGATACCACTTAATGAAAACTCCCTAGAAATCGACACTCTATGCTGGGTATGAGTCACGGATAATCCTTGCAAGCAACGAAGGCTTCAAGGCGTGGGGAAGTGAAGGGTCACACAAGGGCGATCCCCTGATATACCGTCGATCTACTTTGGATATTACACACCAAAGGAAGATCGAAACTCTGGATATTACACAGCATAACAAGGTGAAGAGGATCACTCTCTTACGCCAAAGAAGAAGAAAACGTTTTTCGGATAAAAAGATGGATAAGCTGCGACAAGTAGAGTTGCTAGTTTAATAAGGAAACAACAACAAAAGAAAATAGATGGGCCAAAACAACATATGGGCCTAAACAACATAAGTCATTTTTCGAAAATAGAGTATGAATTGGGCCTTGTAGAAATCGCAGCTGGGAATGGGCTTCAAGTTGGCGAGTGAGCTAAGGGAGTGATCTAGTTTTGCCTCGTTAAAAACCTATCTCCATAAAACCCAGTGGGACAAAATCATGGATAGGGAAAAAAAAAGCACAAAAATAGACCACAAGCTCACTAACCTTCTTGAGCTTGGATCATTACTAATGTAGCTTCATTTCCCATTTGATTCAAGTAGTTTGGTTGCTTCTGGATTTGACTAAGTATTCCCGCAACAGCTTCCTTGAGCTTCTTAGACTTGGAACGCGTCATTGGACCTGTTGGAATGGTCAAAGATTCCTCGGAGATGAATCCCTCGGTTCCCTCGGTTCCCTTAGTTCCCTCAGCTACAAGCTCATCAAGTGGTTCAAGCTCCATGTGATATGATCAATTTAATACCCTAAATAGTACTAAAGCAGTTGCTGCAGTAAATCAGGGGTCGAACACAAGAACTCAGTTGTCACACAATAGATTATATAGATCCGAAACAAGCTAAATCAAAAGATGTAATTGAAAACAAGATTGCAAGTAAAAGTGTTGTAAATTCAGTTGGAGACAGATAGGTTCAGGGTATTTCTAATGAGAACTCCCAAGGATTCGCACAAAGAAGCTGGTTGGAAATGAGATAGAGACAGAAACTTGCGGAATAGTTTCTGGTTTAAAGAGAGAGACACGGTGAAGATGTTGCAGCAGCAACGAACCGTGCATAAGAGATAGACAAGAGATGATAAAGATGTTTCCCAAAGGCAACGAATCACTCTCAAAGACACAAAGAGATTTTCGAACAGATTTTTGATAGAAAATTTTATTTGATTAAGAATTTGGTGATCCTCACTTGGATCATTTTTAGAATGAGATTACATGGATTTATAAAGAAAACAAAAGAAGAAAATAAAAACAACAAACTCTCGCCAACTACCAGCATTAAAATATCTCGAAAATGATCAATTTTTAAAGTCTTTGTCGAAAGACTTTTCAGCTTCCCATTCATCTTCATGCGTGACCTTTGATCTTCTTTTTTGGGTCGAATGTTATATTTGCTGGGCCTTAGTAAATCTTGTCCAATTGGGCTTGTAGAAAACGTGATCCAAATTGTGAATCTTTTTGG
>PKML01001285.1:362081-373904 GCA_002933935.1 Eutrema yunnanense
GTTCGCGAGTGTGATAGATACCTTTGGTGATCGAATATCAGCCTCCAACCGCTCTGCAATTGCCCTTGAGATGACATTGACACTAGCTCCTGAGTCAACGAGAGACTCTTTGAAATCAACTCCAGATATAGAGCATGGAACCGCGAATTTCCCTGGATCTTCTCTTTGGGTCAGCTGTCTCATTGGAGGTGTACTTCTAGCTTTAATGAAGAGTGCCTTAATCTCTTCCTCAGTTTCTCTGCAATCTTTGAAGTGACTTAGCAGAGGACGGCACTCTAGAGTTTCTTCAAAGGTTGAATCAGGGGAAATCCTTCGTACCATCTTCTCAAAGCCACGCAGCTGCTTTGGAGTGATAGGATCTCTGAGGTGTTTAGGAACATGATTCACCTTCTTGGGTTTGCGAACTCTTTCTTCAATCAGTTCAGGTATTGTCACAGGTTCTGGCTCGTTCTGCGATGGGTATCGATCGATACCAGGTATGGTATCGATCGACACTCTTGCTGTTGCATCATCCTTGACACATTTATCATCACCAAGAGGCTCCACAATCAGACAATCCAGCATAGCCTTGCATCTGGCATCCTCGACCTCCTTCTTAGCCTTCTCAAGAGCTCTGGGATAAGGTATCCTTGGTATGTAGACCCTTTCTGCAAGTACTTTAGGCATCATAGTCGACATCTTCGGTGTCTCCTCTGTAATCGCCTCAGTATCGACCGATACCAATGGGGTATCGATCGATACACGGGTTTTTGAAGTATCCCGTTTCAGAATTGTAACCGGCATCGATCGACACTTGGGGGTATCGATCGATGACCTGGCGATTTCAGGATCCTGCTCGAAATTTTCTGCTCTTGAGGAGATCGCATTGACGTGTGCTCTTGGATTTTCAGTTCTCCCTGGAAGAAAACCTTCTTGTCTTCTCGAACCTTCTGAAGTCTGAGCTACCTGAGTTTCCAGCTTCTTCTGACCAATACCAATAGCATCGATCCTTCCACTCAGATCTTTGTACATGGCGTCCATCTTACCATTGAAGATCACTGTGATCTGCTGCTGTCCTTGAACGAGTGTTTCAAACATGGCCTCAATCTTGTTCTCTGATGTTGTAGCAGTCACAGGATCATAAGAAGGACTTTCGTAGTTCCTGGTGTAACCGTTGTTCTGGGCAGGTTTCTGGTTGAATCCTCCCTGCTGGAAGTTGTTGTTGAAGTTCCGATTGCTGTTGAATTGGTTCCTCTGTCCCTGAAAACCAGAACCACCAATGTAGTTGACATCTTCTGCTTCATTCTCATTGAATACCTCAACATCTTCAGCAAAATGAACGGCATTTGTTGTCTTTCCCAGCAGAAGACTGTGCATCGAATCCAGTTGAGCCTTAAACTCAGCGATCTGCGACCCATCCTGATTACCAGCCAGCTTCTTGCGCTCGAAATCTGCACTCTTGGTGCTACTGCTAGAGGCAAAATTCTCAATCAACACATAGGCGTCTTCAGGATACCTGGTGTTGAAATTACCATTGCTTGAAGAGTCCAGAGCCATCTGATATCTCCAATCTATTCCTCGAAAGAATATGCCCAGCAGCTGCACATCAGAGTATCCATGATGTGGACAATCTCTCTGGTACGATCTGAATCTTGTCCAAGCAGCCTTGAACGCCTCAGTAGGTCCTTGAGAAAAAGTGGAGATCTTATTCCTCAGATCTTCAGATCGTCCATCATCATAGAAATTAATCAGGAATGCCCTCTTAGTGTCTTCCCAATTAGTCAGCGATCCAGGAGGTAGCTGCCTCAGCTAGTAAGTAGCTTCTCCACCTAGAGAGTAGGGGAAGAGCTTGCAGAAGAGATAGTCGTAAGACACTCCATTGCTCTTGATGCTAGTGACCAAGTCCTCGAATTTCTCCACATGGTTCATCGGATGTTCATGAGGAAGACCATGAAAGAGATGATGTCCCACTAGAGTATAGTAAGCAGGTTTCAGCTCAAAGTCGTTCCTCTCAAACACATGAGGACGAATCGCAGACCGATTGGCGAAAAACTGATCCGGCATGTTGTACTCACCAATCGTTCTTCCACGATTAACCACAGCGTTCCCAGCGGTATTCTCAGCGACAACATGAGCAGGTGGAATGATGATCCCCTCTCCATCCAGACGTTGTCCTTGCTCATTACACAACCGACCCTCTTGGTCTCTGTAAGCACCAGCTGCATCACGAACTAATCCCACTTGATTGTTGTTCATCTTAGCTGATTTCTTTGCTTTCCTGTTTGTGCGTTCCACTTGTGCTAGCTGTTCCAGTGATAGATCAACTAGCGGATTGCTCTTTTTGCTTCTGGTTTCTCGATTAGGCATGCACCTGAAATCCAAAAGTAAAGAGCGTAAGTAACTGAAATTTACGACGGGTATCGATCGATACTCGGGCGATTTAGATGAATTTCTTAGCTAAAATCTAATGGCGAATTGAGTCTCCGGCAACGGCGCCAAAATTGATATGCTCAATTTAATACCCTAAATAGTACTAAAGCAGTTGATGCAGTAAATCAGGGGTCGAACACAAGAACTCAGTTGTCACATAATAGATTATATAGATCCGGAACAAGCTAAATCAAAAGATGTAATTGAAAACAAGATTGCAAGTAAAAGTGTTGTAAATTCAGTTGGAGGCAGATAGGTTCAGGGTATTTCTCAGGAAATCAATGAATGCAGCCTAATTAACTAACAGGATTCAGATTAAGCATTGTTCTAGAACTCAAATCACTAAAATATAATTAACCAACTCTCGTTGCGAAAACTATCTAAATCTAAATCCTAGGAATTCCAAATCTCTTTGCGAATCCTAAAGTCTAAATCAGCTTTAAAGTCCAGGTTTGATATGTTCACAAATCAATTAAACCAAATCTCTTTGCGAATAATCAATTTGCTCACCTAAGGTTCTATCAGGTAATTAATCGCACTCTCGTGCCTAATCAATTATCCTAAGATCTAAGTTCTAGGTGATCAATCTAGAATTAGCTTTGAGAACAACCTAAGGTGATGAACTAATTCAGATAATGAATCCTAACAGATAATCAACCTAGCATTCAAAGAAATCCCTATGAGAAAACCCCCAAACCTAACAGGTGATCTACTGAGACATGGAAATTGAATCAATAAACATGACTGAATAAATACTCAAATAAATAATAAGAAAGAGTAACAAGATGTTTGAGATCTGAATCTCGGACGAGGGGAAATTCAGACTTGTCTCTCTTCTCACCAAAATAAAGCATAGCCTAAACAGATGGCTGAAAACCTAATTTATAAGCTAAAACACGAATTGGGGTCTTCTTGCAAATATCAGAGTCTTCTGGAACTTTTGCAATTCTTTAAACCTTGGAAAAAGTCGCGGCCCATGAATTCTCGATGAGTGTCGATCGATACCAGGGGGTATCGATCGATGCTTGCTGCTCAGATCGGGCACTTAGTCATCAGACTTCAGTTTCGCTTCAGAGTGCTCCAGTATCTCCAATAATACTCCAATTGTGCTAAAACCTGTAAAGGACTCTAAAAGACTCTAAAATACTATAAAGACTCTATAAAAAAGACTTATATCATGGCTTAAACAGGGTAAAAACCATGATATATCACCATGTTGTGAATGTCGTCCATGATCACATCATGATTTGTAGGTGTAAATGATATGATATTTATGTTGATTATATAAAATACAAGAATTGTTTGTGGTATGTTGGTCTCTAGCTATCTTTCATGTCTTAAGTTTCTTGTCTCGATTAGGTATGCAATGAAGAAAATTTAGAATTAATCGTGTGATAAATCCTAAAATTTTGTTTCTCATAATAATTAATTAGTAATTTTTTTTTGTTTCTATTTGATTAATATTCAGTTTTATTATTTTTTGTAAATATTTTTTCCAAATATGTAGTTAGAAAATAATTGAATCTAAATATAATTTGATACATTACACCACCAATTTTCTGAAGTACATATTTTGATAGTTTTATTTTATGGGTTTTAAAAAAAATGGTGAATGCCATGGTGAACGCTGAGGTGGCAGAATGAAAAGTGAGCTTTATATATATAGATTTATGATTATGCTTTATTTTCAAATTAATAACAAAACAATGGGTCTGTTGACAAAAAAAAAAATAATAATAACAAAACAATGGGTAAGAGTCTGAATGGATAATTTAGGTATTAAAAATATATTTAAAATAAAATATAGAACTGAAAATATATATAACAAAACGGGTCAAAAATTTTGGATAGGTAAAATCATTAATTTTGAATCATACATGTCATACAAAAAATATATTTTTCCATACAAAATAGAAAACATAAAAACAAAAACAAATAAAAAGTTCCTCATTGTGGATTAAAATTTTAGAAAACTATATAATATTTTATACCAAAAATAAAATTGTTAATACATCTCAAAATTTTACATCCACATATACATTTTGTCGAAAAAATAGAACTAAACATCAGAAAACAAAAATTAAAACTTACCCTATTCTAGAGCGGATTATAAAAATATGTCAACATAATGAATTCTCGTTCTAGGGCGGATTAAAAAAAATAAACTAAATCTAAACATCAAAATAATTATGTGTCTCATATGACAAAAATTAAATATACAAAAAATTATATCTAAACACAAAAATAAACATAAATTATATTACAAACTTTGATAAATAAAACAAAAAAAATTCCCGTTGCACAGGTTTAAAATCTAGTAAGCATTTAAGTTTCAATGTACCGTTTCGGCACTAGTGACGTCAAACCAAAATTTAATAAAACCGCTTGGTTTATTATTTGTTATCTAGAAAATCGAAATCAAAACCGAAGCTAAACCGTTTTTATGTAACCAAACAGAAACAAATTCAATAAACCGAAAGTATTTAATATTTTATAGAGAAATACCCTCAAATAGCACAAAAATTATTTTTTGTTCCAAAACTAGCACCCTAAATTTAAAATACCAAAAATAGCACAACTAATTATTTAAAAATACTTATTTACCAAAAATAAATTTAAAATAGAATTAAACATTATGTTTGGGTTCACTATTTCCAATTTAGGGTTTAATTTTTTCCCATTAAAAAATGATTATAAGTCATTTTCATATTAAATTTGTGCTAATATTGTCAAAATTGGTGTTATATTTGTGATTTTCACCCCTAGGTGTTAAATTTGGGAACTTTTAGTTTTTTGGTGCTATTTTGGTCAATTGCCCTATTTTATACACTTTTGTTATTTTTCAACTAAACTAAACCAAACTAAAATTGCATCAACCCAAATCTAAACTTAATTTAATCGAATTAGTGTTATTTTTTTTTTGTAACATATTAAATCAAGTTTTATCGGTTCGGTATTCAATTTCTATAAAACCGAAAAAATCAGAACCAACAAAAAAAGAAAAAAAAAACAATTAGTAAACCGGATTGTTCACCCTCTATAAGTAAAGCCCAACTCAGAAAAATAGAAGCAAGTCTAGTGAGCTTATCCCAATAAGTTCATCTGATCTAATCGTATAATTCTATCGTTCCAACGGGGATTTTACCGTGGCAGTTGACTCATCTCCGTTAACAGTTTAACGAGGTTGACTGACGAAATTCGGGTCAATGCATAATTCGGCCCAAAAAAAAAAATTTGTGTATGGATATTCAAATTTTTAAAAGTATGGATATGATTTAGCACATGTAAATTGTTTGGGCACTAATCGGTACCATTGGCTAAGGTTCAGACAGGAATTAATCTTTCTCCATACAATGGCGGAGAGATCAGATGAAGTGAAGCTGCTGGGGATGTGGGCGAGTCCTTTCAGCCGTCGGATTGAGATAGCTCTCACGCTCAAAGGTGTTACGTACGAGTTCTCAGAGCAAGATATCACCAACAAGAGCACTTTGCTACTCCAATTGAACCTGATTCACAAGATGATTCCGGTTCTTGTTCCTAACGGTAAGCCAATCTCAGAATCACTTGTGATCCTTGATTATACCGATGATACATGGAAAAACAATCCGATTCCGCCTCAAGATCCGTACGAGAGAACTATGGCTCGATTCTGGGCCAAATTCGTCGATGAACAGGTATGAATGTGATGGACTTCTAAAATTTTCAATTTCAATAAAACCGGTTTGGATTATAACCGGGTTAAGCCGGTTATTGGAAATATATCATATTTCTGTGACGGTTAGCCATGGGCACTCGGATATTCGGTTCGGTTTCGGGTAGGAATTATTCGGTTCCGGGTATTTCGGGTATGAAAGTTTAAGATCCATATAGGTACCGAAATGGTTTCGGTTCGGTTCTGGTTCGGTACCAATCGGTTCCGGTTCGGTTCGGGTATAGAAGACTAAGAACCGTAAAATACCCAAAAAGTTTCTGTTCTCAAACGGTTCGGATATCCAGTACCCGAAATACTTATATTATACCCGAAAAGTACTTTTCGGTTCTCAAACGGTTCGGGTATCCAGTACCTGAAATTGAAAGAACATACCCGAAATGTAAAGAACATACACGAAATTACAAAATACCCGAAATTACAAAAAATACCCGAAATTACAAAAAATACCCGAAATTACAAAAAATTTCGGGTATTCGGTTAGTAATTTCGGTTCTGGGTATTTTGACTGTATGTAATTGGATATTTGTATATATATGTTCGGGTATTCGATTAGTAATTTCGGTTCCGGGTAATACCCGGAACCGAACCGATATCCATGGATCTTCGATACATGATCCAATTGGTATTTTGGCTAGAACCGGAACCGAATCGAACCGATAAATTTGGGTCGGTTCCGGTTCCGGTTTTCGGTTTTAGTTTTAATGCCCAAGGCTAGTGACGGTGATGAAAGTGATGAGAACATAACCGAACTAAACCGATTTTGTTTTGTCTCCTAAATTAATGGGATTGTATCCCCACCTCTTCATGTTTCTTAGTTGTGGTTTAGTTGTTAGTTTCTTTATTTTTACTGTGTGTATTTAAGGCCGACTTTCTCATATGTCTCCCCCACTATATAAATATTCAACTCTATCCCATTTTATTCTGTTATACCCCATTTCCTTTAATGAAATATGATATTCCCATTTTGTCATTCTAATTGCGTAACTAACACATTAAAAAGTAAAAAAAAAATCGACCAATGAAAATTAAGGGAATTACAGCCAATCAGAAAGCTTCAAAATAAATTTCGACTAATGAAAATTAACCAAATTTCAGCCAATCAGAAGCTGCGAAAGAAATTTGGACCAATCAGAAGAGCTAAATTTCAGCGAATCATCTTCACTTTTTTCTCTCTCGCCAGTACGGATCCCGCGCTCCCGCCACATCTCACCCCCTTCTACTTCCTCATCCGCCATTGAAGCTTAAAGATGAGGTTAATTCTTTGATTATGTTAGTTGATTATACCCTAAAAACCATTGGGTTTGGGTTTTTTTTTAAATTGATTTGAAACATTATTCTCTTTGGTTTTTTTATATAGATATTGGGTTGGTAACCATGGAGTGCATTGGTAATTAATGGACTGTAGTCGTTGAATCGTAGGATGCCCTGAATCGTAGGTAGATTTAAGTTTTTGCCCCGAGTTCACCCAATTTGTGATGCGAGCGGATTGTTAATCCAAACTCTCGGGTTTTAAATTTATAACCTAAAAGTTCTGCAAATGCACAGACGTGCGTTGTAGTACTTAAGGTATCGATCCACATGGAGGGAAAGTTGTTCTGTGAAACCTTAGACAGAGAATTAGCAAGAAAGTCGAGAACGAGAATAAGTTTTATAGGGGTTTTGTCACGAAAATTGTAAAGAACGAAAAACAGAAAACTGCTTGTAAAATAACCTAAGAAAATCGATGGCGTAAACTAATGGGAAAACGATTTGTAAACAATATTAAAACGGTGTTGGGACGACAGGGATATCTTAGGGTATGCTCGATTCAATCACAACGCCTAAGCTCTTAGTAACACGATTCTAGATTTTAACTCCACGAGCTAAACAGAAAAAACGGTGTAGCCTACTTTCGTACATCCTACGCACCAACAATCTATATACTCGACCAGTAGCTTTCGTCTCTGGCCGCGCAGAAGATCGTGCTATTCGCGCTGGTTCTTCTTAGTTCACGTCACTCCGTAGTATACTTTCGTATCTTACGACGCAACACGCTCTTATAGATGAACGATTCGGGCATTTAGATTCGGCACTTATATTGGTTCTTTAACACCTATGAATCAGCTTCTAGTTTATAACGCTAGATTCATGCATTAACAATGATGTATAAGAAAGAGCTCTAGAATTCGGCAAGGGTTTTATCTTGTAAAATCTTTATCGAACATAGAATTCTCCTCAATAATCCCCCAACGATTAAACTACTCGCACATTGACGAAATAAAAGACATAATTAAATAAATCAGGAGATTGATGAAAGAGGGTCTCGAATTTAAGAACTAAGTCCAGACAAATCCTCTTCACCAATCTCGAAGAGTAATCGAACAAAAAGTAAAGAGCGGAAAGTAAATAGCAAAAAGTAAACTAAAATGGTGTAAAAGCAATCACACTAAATTAGGTCTCTAAAACACATATTTATAGGTATTCTCTTTTGCTTTCGTCGATCTTTAGGATTTTGAGGTGACGGGAATTGAACGGACCTTGCAAATGGGCTTACGGGACGAAACTGCTTCCACCGCGGGTCCATGGTCTCTGGCCGCGGCGAAACGTGCCTTGACCGCGGGTTGAAGCCTCATGTCCGTGGCAAACTGCAACTTGGCCGCGGGTCGGGAGTTTCTGCCCGAGGTGAACTCGGACGTCTTGATCTTGATGTATCTTTTGATTGAACCGTTAGATTGTCCTCAAATCACTTGGAATAGAAAGGTAGCTGATCCCTCTTGAATATCTCCAAAATTGGGATGGATCAGACGATGAGATAAACCTCTTTGGTAGTTGAACTTATGACGGTTTGACTATGAGCCAAAAATCTGGTTTTTCTCTAATTTGCAATGTTTTTGCCTAAGTAATCTGAAAAGGGTCTTAAAACTACAAATATGCGAAAACCGTAATAAAAACATATAAAATCGAATGAAACACTTATTAAAGTGTTCTAAAATAGATAGTAAACGGGTAAAAATTTTACCGTAAAAATACGGTGTTATCACACCCCAAAAATTATTTTAACTTCTTGTTATTAATTAAATAATATTTAATATGAGAAATATATACAATAAAAATATTCAATGCATTAATGAGATAGAAAGGCAAATTCTATAAGTTTTCAATTTTTTCTAACTTATGTGTTTTACAATAAGTTCATTTTAATTTATATTATTTTAAACATTATTGATTATTATTATTTTTAAACTAAAATATTTTTATTTTATATAGCTCGAAAAGGCAAAAGACTTACTATAATAAACACATAGTATAAATCAGATTAAGTGTATTTATGATTTGGAAAACCTCACTAAAATAAATTTAGCATTTTCTAGTTATATATGTAATTAATGATTTTAGCTTCTGGTGCTTATTACGTAATTACGTTTGGGTTTTCTTTTTGGCAAATAATTCGTCTCGTCAATCATCGGAATACAACTTTAGAATATTCTCAGTTATTGAGCCAGAAGGCCCATTAGACTGTTACCACTACGTGAGCTCGCTAGGTTTAGACCGACACAAACAAAGCAAAGGAAACACGTGTTTCAGAGGAAACAAAGAAAAGGAAATAACCAAGAGCTATTTCTTATAGATATATAGGTCTAAGGGAGAGCGACCAAAACTGCAAATCCCTTTTGTTCATTCAATCGATCGTGTGATCTGAAGATATGGGAGAACGCAAAGCCTTAAACAAGTATTATCCGCCAAGTTTTGATCCGAAGAAGATACCCCGCCTCCGGAAACCAAAAAACCAGCAGAAAAATATTCGATTTATGCTTCCGGTGCGTGTTCGGTGCAACACATGTGGTACTTACATGTTGGAAGGCACCAAATTCAACTGCCGTGAAGAAGAAGTCACCGGCGAGACGTACCTTGGGATAAAAATCCATAGGTTCTACTTCAAGTGGACCAACTGCTCGGCAGAGATGACAATTAAAACAGATCCAAAGAACTCGGGTTATACCGTCGAATCAGGTGCAACTTGCCCTTATAATGGACATGAGGGGGAGGAGAAGAAGAAGCATGAGGAAACTGAAAACCCATTGGAGTCCTTAGAGAAGAGAACTATGGTATCTAAAAGAGAGATTGAAGTTATGGTTGCGCTTGATGAGATTATCAAGTCGATAAAGTCTAGACGAGCGTCTGTGAGCGTGGACTCCATGCTTGAGGCTTTGAGTAGAAGAAAGAAACAAGAAGAAGAGAACGAGGAGGAAGAATTGCTCATTAAGTCTATAAAGTTTGGTAAGCGGACTAGGATTGGTGAAGAGGAAACCAATGAGGTGTTTGATGAAAAGAAGAATTGGCCTAAGAGCCGTGATTGTGGTAAATCTCCCATTCAAATCTCTTCTCTTCAGATAGCCTCGAATAAGACTGCAAAACTACCAATGGGACTCGAATCTCTATGTCACAACTATGGCACCGACAGCGATGAGGAGAAGTGAATCGTAGTTATTGCTCTAGCTAGGGTTTGTTGAATCAAACCCAGGATTATGTTAATTAGATATTGTATAGTTACCCTTATTAATACGTAGTTTTCCCTCTTTTGCAACATATAGTTTCGTCCTCGCTTTTTCAGATATATCTTTTTTGTCTGATCATCTCTTTTTCATACTCTTTAGGAGCTCTCCGCAAAACAAATTATTTACACATTACCTTCTAGGCTTCTACCTGACCCAAAAGCAATGGACGTCACACCGACACCATTTCATAATAAATTTATCTAAAATTTAGATTTTTTGTAAAATTTACTGATTTTAAAATCTAACACATGAAGTTTAGTAGGGTTATCGGTCAGTAAAATTCAATTGATTACAAAATCCAGGCGAAATTATGTATTTTTAATTGATTTTTGATTTTGAGATAAAATTCTCATTAACATTGACAAAGTAGCCTTAAGAAAAAAAATACCAACCAACTTAATTTTACCGAAATAAATACAAAATAAAAAGATTGAAAAAGAGGATAAAATACAAAATAGGCAGATTTTATCAATTGTTACTCTTTTTTAAAAATATATTATAAATCGTCCCAAACTGGAAAATTGGATGTGGTTTACAATGGTATGACATATAAAAACTCTGCTTACAAAAACAAATATTATGAAACATGTTCGTAATCCCAATTAAAAAGTCGCCCATAGTAATTTTAGTTGATTTGAAATAAAATCTCATGAACATTGGCAAAATGACCTACCTAATTTTATCAAAAAAATGACCAGCCTAATTTAAAATTATAAATACCTTATAAAAAGGAGGATACAAAATATAAATTTAGTAGTACTCATCATGTTCCCAATTAAAAGCTCTATGTTATTTACTTTTAATTCATTATAAGGATAAGTGATATGTTCAATTTAATACCCTAACAGTACTAAAGCAGTAGTTGTAGTCTAGCTAGGGGTCGAACACAAGGATCCACATAAATCACTCAATAAATTATTAGAATCAAGCTAAGCTAAGCAATTCAGTTTAAGCAGAAAACAGGAAGCAGTAAACGATTTGTATTCAATGGGAAAAAGATAGGTTCAGGGATATTTCTCAGGAAATCAATGAATGCAAATAAACTAACTAATCAAGGTTCAGGTTAAGCACGGTTCTAGAACTCAAATCACTAATGCATAGTTAACCAACTGTCGTTGCGAAAACTATCTACATCTAAACTTCAGAATCCCAAATTTCTTTGCAAAT
>PKML01001285.1:379476-392697 GCA_002933935.1 Eutrema yunnanense
TTATTTTTTTTTTTTTTTTTTTTTTCTTATGATCTTACAGCTCTTGATGAAATCAAACGATGATATTTTAATCTATTGCAGGCTTTTCGGGTTGTTCTGTTGCTGTTGCTACTACGAGAAATGTGATTGTTGTTGCTGCGTCTGATTCTAATGATCCTCTTATAATATTATCTTTATGTGTCACTTTTGTTTTATCCAAATCCTTTTATGTATCGAATATTTAACTCTATTCGGTTTTTTCGGTTCAGTTTGGTTTGACTTTTTTGGGTTTTAAGAAAATCCAGATTCAGTTCGATTTGGTTGGCTTCGTGTTTAGTTCGGTTTTGGATCAAAAAATAAGTATTTTTTTTAATTAGTAATAAATTTGTTGTATAAATCAATGTTTTGTAATTAAAAATGATATTTGTAATGGTTATTTCTTTGTTCAGTAGATTCGGTTTGGTTGTACAAAACTCAGATTCGAGTCGGTTAATTTGGTAAGAAAGTTTTCTACCGTTCAGATTATCATCATGGAAATTAGTTTGGTTCAGGTTTTTTTTTTATGTCCACCTCTAATTGCGTTGAATCTTAGATAAGATTAGCCATGTGCATTCGGGTATTTGGGTCGGTTCCAAGTCTTTCGGATAGAAGGATTTTAGACCCATTTATAAACCGATAGGGTTTCGGATCGCTTCCGATTCAGTTCCAAATCGGTTCGGTTCTAGATTGATTTGGTTCCAAAATTCAAAAACCGGTAAAAACTCGAAAAAATTCTCTCTCTAGTTAACACATGAAATCCAGATGACTTTATTTCAGTTAATCACTAAAATTAATATGGTAGTCAAGCAAATGAAACCAACTAATTAATCCAATGAAGATGAATCGTGAGATGAATTTTGATCCATCCCTGTATCAACTACTTTATATTTTATCCAACATAGATGATTTATAAATTTACCAACACTGATTTATGAATTGTGTGAAACTCAATCAAAAAAGAAAAAAAAAACTTCACAAACCTGGAAAGTCAATATCAATCAGTAGAGCAGAGAATCTCAGGAAAAGTCTAACATAAATCGTATCTGGATTTCATCTGTTCATCATAAATATTCTAGATTTTCTGGTGACTCAGTGCATCCAAAGAAGAAGAAGAAGATCAAAGGCTGTTAAATCTCTTCTTAAGCATATAAAAATCTCAATAAAGCATTATTCTCTACTTGCAGGTAAGCATAACCACGGTTACGGTTAATGCGGTTAAGGTTATTTAACCACCAGTTATGGTTAGATTTTTTTTTAACCTTAACCTTAACCGTTTAATATACGGTTAAAACGGTTACGGTTAAATTCGAATCCGGTTGATACGGTTACGGTTAGATACGGTTACGGTTACCTGATGACAATAAATGGTTAATGTCATGATTTATAATTAAATAATTATAAATTTTATGAACTATAATAATAATAAATAAAAATTATATATTTTGACGAATGACGATGACCACTATGTTTACAGTTTTTTTATTTAGCTCTATTATGAGATTTAGCTCTATTTGTCTTTTTTTTTTTTGTATATGTGAACTTTAAATTTGAAATTTTTTGTTTGCTTCCCAAATATTCAGAAAATCAAACATTGTGAAACATATGAAGTATATTTCTTCATAAAACTGTTTTGTTAAAATATTTTGTATATTTGTTAGAAAAATATTAATTAGTTTAGCACGTTTAAGTTTTAATTAATATTTCTATTTGTTAGATTTGCATTTGCTATTGGTAAATTGATTATATATAATTTTCTTTGAATTTTTAATTTTACAGAACTAATTATAATTATTAGTATATATAATTTTATTTTTAAAACTGTTACGGTTAAATTTTTACGGTTTAACCTTGCAGTTAACCAACGGTTTTGATACGGTTACGGTTAATTAACGGTTACAGTTAATAATTTTTTTAACCATAACTAATATATTTTTACGGTTAACGGTTACGGTTTTTAACCGTCTAACACGGTTACGGTCTGGTTACGGTTTGAAAACGATACGGTTATGGTCCGAAATACGGTTACGGTTCCATTTTGATCATGTCTACTTGCAGGCTTATTTTATTCCGTGTGCAACCTCATCTAAGTAAACTACTGAAATACCCTTGACTGACTGTAAATGGGTCCAATCCTTTAATCTCTCACCGTTTTGATCAAAATCAAATCATCAAATTTCTCAATCGATAACCCTAAAAGGTTCAAGCTTTCTTCGTGGGTTTTATCTCGATTACATCGATCTTGTAGTCTCTGTAAGAACGAATAGTATGTATAAGTAGAGCAATAATTAGAAAGAAAGCCATTTGCTTTGCCACACCATTTTCATTCTTCTTATGATCTGAAAGTTTCAATCTTTTGGTAAAATCTTTTTTATTGATGTCAAATGGGTACACAGAAATAACTGACAAGGCTTTTATTGTTTTCACATTCCACAGTAAGTCTTGAGAGCAGATTGAGATCTCTGTCCAGCTTCTGTGTAATAGAATTGAAGAAACTCGACATGATCAAAGGGCTTAAACATCCGAGGATGCTCTTCGTCCACGAGCTCATCTGGCGAATTCACGATATATCCTGCTTTTGGAATCGAGAACAATCCGAGGGAGTATCTCGTCTCTGTTCCCTTCATCATGACACGGTGATAAGGAGAGTATAATCGACCATTCAACAATGCCTGTAACATCAGAAACATCAAAATCATTGTATTCTTCTTGTTCTCAAGCATTGATTCTGCTAAAACCAAAGGCTTACATGGAGAGAATCTCCGATCATAACGATGAAAGAATCTTGAGATGGCTTCACTTTGATCCAATTATTTTCCTTCGTCTGCACCTCCAGACCCTCAACATGGTTTTGGTAAAGTATAGTGACTATGTTTTTGTCGGTATGAGCGTTTAGCCCCACTTTAGTCTCCTCTGTATCAGGCCCTTTGTACTTCATTACTCGCAGGAGGTAGTTCGTTGACTGAAGATGTTCATCCATGTATTTCACGAGTCCAAAGCTCTCCATGATCATTCTTCTGATAGTTATGTCTAGCTCTGATTACTTCTCGGAAAACGACTGGATCGTTGTGCTGGTAGTAACAGAAGCCTGATCAAAATATGTCCATAGTAATCAAAATAAAGAACAGAAGTTTACTGACCTGAAACTGTTGTTGCCTTGAGGCCATAGCTTTTCAGTACAGGCGTCGACTTTGGCTGCAACATCAGAATCATCAATGCCCATGCTCTCGTACAGTGGCACCATTGGGTACTGACCCACGTATCCATGAAACGGTTTCTTGGATACGTTTCTCAGTTTGGTCTGTAAGGGTAACTCGAAAAGTTCTTCTAAGGCCCCGAAAATCGATTTTCGTAGCTCAATAGGGATTCTATCGAAACAGGCCTCGAAACAGCCATAGTCTCGTAGAGCTTTGTGGACATCAGCTCTGGTTAAGCCCCATTCGGGCTCTCCCGGTTTAAGGTTTTTGTTTGAGAAATCGATGAAGAAGAGGTTAAGAGGAAGAAGAGGTGTTTTGGAACCCATTTATTAAGACGAGAAAGATAGCTTACTGAACTGAAATGTTACAGGCCATTTATATATGTCTTGGAATCAGCCTCAAGGAATCTATTTTGTGATGATTCGCTGCACAAGATGTCAAAATTCGCTCTGAATCCGAAAATTAAGTTGAGATAGAATATCATTATATTATGACTCTGAAGCCAATTATTACAGAGGAAATTGAAGACAAAACATCACTATCAGAAGCTTGTTTTATTTAATGAGGCTACAGTAAGTTCTCAGACCAGATAGATCTCTCCTTCCGGTTCCGGATCCCTCGCAGGTGAACTTATAGTATGCTTCAAAATCAAATGGCTTAAAGAGGCGAGGGTACTCAGCATCAACCATCTCCTCCGGTGCATATATCAATTCCTCTGTTTTCGGAACAGAGAAAAGTCCAGCAGAGTACCTTTTTTCCGTCCTCATCCTTATCACACGGTGAACCGCAGATTGCACACGACCATTCAACAGAACCTGAAAAACATCCTTAAACATCATCATCATCATCTGTTGACAAGTCGTAGAGAGGAAGGAGGTAACTTACATGCAGAATAGATCCGCTAATGACGAGGAATGAGGAATCTTGGGAGGGCCTGGCTTTGATCCAGTGCCTACCGTCTTTGGTTTTCACCTCTAATCCGTCTCCTACATCGTTCTGGCAAAGTATGGTGAGTACATTTCTATCTGTATGAGCCTCCATGCCTAACTCCTCCTCTGTTTCTTCAACTCCTCTGTATTTCATCATCCGCATTAGGCATTTCGTCGATTTCAGATGTTCCTCTATGTAGTTTTCATCGAGGCGGAAACTCTCCATTACCATTCTCCGGATCTTGAAGTCCAGTTCTGATACATGCTTGGTAAATGACAGAACCGTCTCGCTGCAGAAATAGAGCAAACTCCCACCGACTCTTTAGAATTGTTCATCTGTTATTATGACCCAAATGAATAAATAATGAGAGAAAGAAGCATAATTTTAAAGATCCTAAAACCTGAAACTCATGTTGCCTTGTGGCCAGAGCTTCAGAGTAAAGTCGTTGACTTTCTCTGCATTGTCTGCAACGTCAATACCCACTCCTTCATACAGAGGATTTGTAGGATTCTGACCCACGTATCCTCTGTACTTGGTCTCCGAAACAGTTCTCTGTTTTGTCTCTAATGGTAGCCGGAAAAGCTCCTCCGAGGCCTTAAACACCGCCTTTCGAAGCTCAACAGTGACCTTATCGAAAAAGGCCTCGAAGCATCCATATTCTTCCAGAGCTTTCCGCACATCGGTTCTCACTGAGTCCCACTCGACAGTTCCCGGTTTTAGATCTCGGCTCGTGAAATCAATGACCGGGAGCTGAAGAACAAGATTAGTTTCCAAACTCGTCATTTGTTGTCTCACAAACTTGTTCTGTTTTTTTTGAAGATTGCTATACTAGGCTTATATTCTGGAGGATGAGGAAAAATCAACGTTTATCCAGGTCAGTTGGGTCATATTATAGAGTTATTTTCTGACCGACAACACATTTGCTTTGTTTGTTCTAATAATAAATTCGCATTTATCTTTGTAATGTTACATTTGTAAGCTTTACTATAACAAGTGGATGATGTAGTACACATAGATTACATTACGTGCACGCATGTGACGAGCAAAAAAATCATATCATAAAATTTATTCTTACTGTTATTATGATGGAGATGGCTTAATGGGAGCGATTGCTACTTTTGTTATGATGTTTGGAGATGGGTTTTACTGTGAAATAATTCAGAAGCAGAATCAAACAAGATTCTTCTTAGTAAGTCCTGTGAAAAAAAAAAGATGATGAAGATTTCTCTTTTCAATATAAGAATTCAGGATAGTTTGATCGGATCAAACCACTAAACAAAAAGATTTTATTAGATCTCAGGCGTATAGTGTATAGAGTCAGCTTGGCTTCATGGCCTTCTTTAGTGGCATATAAGTTATTAAAAACCGACATAATTGCATGTACGGTCACTTAGTTTAAATTTTATTAGTTTTTTGTCATTTTTTGAAAATATAGTAGAAAGTAACACTTTTTAATTAATCGTGTACCGTACATTATCGTACACGCCTTTTATTGCTACTTCGTGTACCGTTCATTATCGTACACGTCGTACTGTACATGGATAAATTTGGGTTAAACAGTAACAAAAAGTGCTACTTTCTACTAACATGCTAACGAACGAAAGTTAGAATAAATGACCGTCCATGCAAAAGCCCCTTAAAAACCGACATAATTGCATGGAAGATTTTTACTTCAAAAACTACAGAGTTAGGATTCAGAACACAACAATCAACCGCAAACATGATTTCTCCATCCGTTTGATGATAAAAGTAAAACAGAATCATCCCTTTAAGTTCTGGTTTGAACATTAATCTTTGCAAGTGATCTCAAACTTAATCTTTACTGTGAAATTATGTTCTTTATTATTCTGATGGAGATAGGTTTACATGGAAAGTTGGAAACAGAAAATCTAACAAGTTTCTTCTTATTTTTGAAGGAAGTCATTGTTTTTGTATATGCTTAAAGGCCACAGTAAGTCTTGAGAGCAGCTAGATCTCTCCTTCCAGATCCCTCAATGGTGTACTGAAAGTATGCTTCAAAATCAAATGGCTTGAACAAGCGAGGATGCTCGGCATCAACCATTTCATCTGGTGCGGATATCAAATCCTCTGTTTTTGGAACAGAGAACAATCCAACTGAGAATCTCGTGTTCATTCCCATCCTCATCACTCGGTGAACACCGGTAAGAACCCGACCATTCATAAGTACCTGAAAACATTTTGTTTTTTTACATTATAAGACATCACTTTGTGTTTAAAAGGAAGTTTTGTTTTTTAAAGTTACATGCAGCGTAGCTCCGCCAAGAACGATGAATGAAGAATCTTGGGAAGGATTGGCCTTGATCCAGTGCTTATCATCATTTGTTTTCACTTCAAGTCCGTCTTGTACATCGTTTTGGCAAAGTATGGTGAGCATGTTTCTGTCTGTATGAGCCTCCATGCCTAACTCCTCCTTTGTTTCTTCGACTCCTGTGTATTTCATCAGTCTCATGAGACATTTCGTCGAATTCAAATGTTTCTCTATGTAATCTTCATTGACCCCAAAACTCTCCATTATCATTCTCCGGGTCATGAAGTCCAGTTCTGATACTTTCTCCGTGAATGACATAACCGCCTCGCTGCAGAAACAGAACAGTTTTAGAGTTTGTTCTGATACATGCTTGGTAAATGACAGAACCGTCTCGCTGCAGAAATAGAGCAAACTCCCACCGCTCTTTAGAATTGTTCATCTGTTTTTAAGACCCAAATGAATAAATAATGAGAGAAAGAAGCATAATTTTAAAGATCCTAAAACCTGAAACTCATGTTGCCTTGTGGCCAGAGCTTCAGAGTAAAGTCGTTGACTTTCTCTGCATTGTCTGCAACGTCAATACCCACTCCTTCATACAGAGGATTTGTAGGATTCTGACCCACATATCCTCTGTACTTGGTCTCCGAAACAGTTCTCTGTTTTGTCTCTAATGGTAGCCGGAAAAGCTCCTCTGAGGCCTTAAACACCGCCTTTCGAAGCTCGACAGTGACCTTATCGAACAAGGCCTCGAAGCATCCATACTCTTCCAGAGCTTTCTGCACATCGGCTCTCACTGAGTCCCACTCGACAGTTCCCGGTTTTAGATCTCGGCTCGTGAAATCAATGACCGGGAGCTGAAGAGCAAGATTAGTTTCCAAACTCGTCATTTGTTGTCTCACAAACTTGTTCTGTTTCTTTTGAAGATTGCTATACTAGGCTTATATTCTGGAGGATGAGGAAAAATCAACGTTTATCCAGGTGAGTTGGGTCATATTCTGGAGGATGAGAAATAAACATTACACATTTGCTTTGTTTGTACTATCTTTGTAATGTTTGTACTATCTTTGTAATGTTTGTACATTTGTAAGCTTTACTATAACAAGTGGATGATGTAGTACACATAGATTACATTACATGCACGCATGTGACGAGCAAAAAAAACAAAAAAAATCATATCATGAAATTTATTCTTACTGTTATTATGATGGAGATGATTTAGAGCATCTCAAGGTAAATTGGTGTTTTGGTGTTTCATTTTATTTTTCATCTCCAATCACAACACCAAATTTTACATTAAAAAACATTCTTTATTATTTTATTATTAAATTACGATTCTCTTTATTTTTAATAATTTTGATAAATACTAATTATTCTTATAACTAATTAATTATAATTATATATACGATTACAATCGATAAATTAAAAATAGTGAAAATTGTCTTGTTACATTTAGTTTTTATGTTTGTTTGGTTTTAATCTTGTAATTTTTATGTTTGTAGTGTTTAATTGAACTTTATATGTATTTTTAATCTTAATCATTTTGCGTATTAATTTAAAATTTTATGCAAATTAAATTTTTTTACTAATTACAATTAAAATTTCATACTATTAAAATTGCAATAAAAGAACAATATTTATGCTATATGTATTTTTAAGTTATAGATTTAATTAATTAATAAACAATAATCTAATAGTATTATTTAATACTATTTAAGTATACATATGGTGTAATATTTAATAAAATAATATTTTAATTTTTGGTGTTTTATGAACAGTGTCACACCAAAACACCAAAAATAAGTTTTTGCGGTGAAAGATGGCGTTTGGTTGGACAAAGAAAATCTGCAAATTTAGTGTTATGCAATCTGTTTGGAGATGCTCTTAATGGGAGCGATTGCTACTTTTGGTATGATGTTTGGAGATGGGTTTTACATGGAAATAATTCAGAAGCAGAATCAAACAAGATTCTTCTTAGTAAGTCCTGAGAAAAAAAAAAGATGATGAAGATTTCTCTTTTCAATATAAGAATTCAGGAAAGTTTGATCGGATCAAACCACTAAACAAAAAGATGTTTCTGTTTCTTAATTTCATGGAAATGGGATTTTATTAGATCAGGCGTATACTGTATAGAGTCAGCTTGGCTTCATGGCCTACTTTAGTGGCATATAAGTTATTAAAAACCGACACAATTGCATGTACTTAATTTAAGTTTTATTAGTTTTTTGTTATTTTTTGAAAATATAGTAGAAAGTAACATTTTTTAATTAATCGTTTACCGTACATTATCGTACACGCCTCTTATTACTACTTCGTGTACCGTCCATTATCGTACACGTCGTACTGTACATAGGTAAATTTGGGTTGAACAATAACAAAAAATGCTACTTTCTACTAACATTTTCAAAAGTGCTAACATGCTAAAGAAAGATAGAATAAGTGACCGTCCATGCAAAAACTCCTTAAAAACCGACATAATTGCATGGAAGATTTTTACTTCACAAACTACAGAGTTAGGATTCAGAACACAACAATCTACCACAAACATGATTTCTCCATCTGTTTGATGAGTTTGATGATAAAAGTAAAACAGAATCATCGCTATAAGTTCTGGTTTGAACATTATCTTTGCAAGTGATCTCAAACTTAATCTTTACAGTGAAATTTTGTTCTTTATTATTATGATGGAGATAGGTTTACATGGAAAGTTGGAAACAGCAAATCTAACAAGTTTCTTCTTATTTTTGAAGGAAGTCATTGTTTTTTTATATGCTTAAAGGCCACAATAAGTCTTGAGAGCAGCTAGATCTCTCCTTCCAGATCCCTCAGTGGTGTACTGAAAGTATGCTTCAAAATCAAATGGCTTGAACAAGCGAGGATGCTCGGCATCAACCATTTCATCTGGTGCGTATATCAAATCCTCTGTTTTTGGAACAGAGAACAATCCAGCTGAGAATCTCGTGTTCGTTCCCATCCTCATCACTCGGTGAACACCGGTAAGAACCCGACCATTCATTAGTACCTGAAAACATTTTGTTTTTTACATTATAAGACATCACTTTGTGTTTAAAAAGAAGTTTTGTTTTTTAAAGTTACATGCAACGTAGCTCCGCCAAGAACGATGAATGAAGAATCTTGGGAAGGATTGGCCTTGATCCAGTGCTTATCATCATTTGTTTTCACTTCAAGTCCGTCTTTTATATCGTTCTGGCAAAGTATGGTGAGCATGTTTCTGTCTATATGAGCCTCCATGCCTAACTCCTCCTTTGTTTCTTCGACTCCTGTGTATTTCATCAGTCTCATGAGACATTTCGTCGAATTCAAATGTTTCTCTATGTAATCTTCATTGACCCCAAAACTCTCCATTATCATTCTCCGGGTCATGAAGTCCAGTTCTGATACTTTCTCCGTGAATGACATAACCACCTCGCTGCAGAAATAGAGCAGTTTTAGAGTTTGTTCTGTTTCAAATCCGAATGAATTAAATAATGAAGGAAGGAAAAGTTTTAAGTTCCTAAACCTGAAACTTGTATTGCCTTGGGGCCATAGCTTATGAGTAAATTCATTGACTTTATCTTCATTTTCTGCAAAATCAACGCCCAAGACTTCGAAAAGAGGCAACGTTGGAATCTGACCCACGTATCCTCTGTACTTCCTCCTCGACACTACTCTTTGTTTGGTCACCAAAGGTAGCCTGAAAGCCTCCTCAGAAGCATCAAAAACCGCCTTCCGAAGTTCGACAGGGACTTTATCGAACAAGGCCTCGAAGCATCCGTACTCTTCTAGAGCTTTTCGGACATCGCCTCTCACTGAGTCCCACTTTACAGTTCCCGGTTTTAGGTTTGGACTTGTGAAATCGATGACCGGGAGCTGAAGAGCAAGGCTTGTTTCCAAACTCACCATTTTTCTCTCTTTTAGAAACTTGTTCTGTTTTAGAAGCGTCTCTATGTGTTCTTATATAAGATTTCGAAAGACCACTACAGTTTGATTATATATTTATGGTTTATGACAGCACTCTTTTTTTTTTTTTTTTAATCTTTGTAATGTAGAAAAACCGTAATTTGGCACTCGTATTGTTGTAATAACACATCTTTAGAACGGTTTGATTGGCTCAACTTCTTAAAGAAGATCTGAACTTTTTATCCTATCCTATCTTATTGAAAATGAGACTTTCTAATTATAATTAGAGAACCAATCAGATACCATTCACATTTATAGAACAATATCACTTTTATCAATGGGATAACATTCAGATTTGCAAAACATTATCTTTTTGATCTTCAATATACTGTGTATAGATGCCTTTTAGACACCACAATATGCTTTGAGAGTCGACTTGGCTTCACGGCCTTCCTTGGTAGCATAGAAGTTTATGAGAGCGATGTTGTCAAATGGCTTATACATAAGAGGATGTTCATTGTCCACAAGCTCTTCAGGGACCGAAACCATTCCCGTGACAAACGAGAAAAGACCTAAACTGTACCTTGTCTTGTCTCCTTCCATTGTCACTCTATGCTCGCAAGAACGTATCCTGTCATTGCTCCAACCCTGACCATATATATCCATGGAAAACTTTTACATCACAAACAAATCAAGAATTCACATAAATGTTCATTAGTTTCTATCTCAAAACCAATTAGGACCTCGGTTGTTTCAGACACAATTTGTACGTTTGCGTTTATATGAGAACAAAATATTCAAACTTTATTTTTTTCACAATATTGAAATAATGAAACATAAAATAAACAAAATATGTTTCTTGTATAGTATTTCTGCATAAGTGCAAATACAAATTCCAAGAACAACCTTTTATGTGCACATTTTTTTATATAAATGTACGTTTAAGATTGGGTTTGCAGTTGCATTAACATGAGAAAACAAATATTTTTTTTTTTACTTTTCTGAAATAGAAAAAAAAAATTATATTTTCAGAAATATATATTTTTCCAAAATGACATTTANTCTTTTTTGGAGTAAAAAATGGAGTTATACATTGGAGCAAAACACAACTCCATTTTGGAGTTGCTCCATTTTGGAGTAAAAAATGGAGATATACATTGGAGATGGTCTTACCATAGAGATGTCACCGGCCATGATAACGTATGATTTGGGTGGGAGTTGAAGGGAAATCCATTCACCGTCCTTTGATTTGACCTCTAAACCATTCACATCGTTTTGGTGAAGTATAGATAAGAAGGTCTTGTCTGTGTGCTGAGGAAAAGCTGGCATCGAGTTAGACTTTGGTGGAGCCACGTATTTGAGGAATTTGAGTAGGTATGTCTTTGATCTGACATGGGAATCATAAATCTTCTCAACACCATATTTCTCGAATATCATCCTCACCACTAGTCGGTCTATTTCCGCAACCGCGTTTGAGAAAGCATGCACGGTTTCGCTGCAACGAGCAAAACAAGAATGGTTTCTGCTTCAAAACTACAGGTAGAGATAGGGTTTTAAAAACATAGCTACTTTCATTGTTGTCTCCCAACAGAAAATATTCAAAGTTCGAAGGGAAAATGACCTAAAGCACAAGGCGTGGACAAGAATCGATAATGGACAAACAGAACAGAACCAAAATGCTTAAATCGAAACCAAGGCTATACATATATATTGTCATAATACATATTTTTTTAATTTTAAAATTAGACAAAAAATTATATCTAATATTAAAGTAAATCATTATATATCTATACTATTAAAAAGGCTATACATTTTGTGACCAAACAAGAAAACATTTATATTAAGCTATTTTTTATTTAGATAACTACAATTCATGTTGCCAAACATGTAATTTTTTAAAATAATCTACATAATATTTTTATTGTCAAATATGAATATTCTAATTAATTATAATATTTATAAATAAATTTTAGTCTCTATTTAATTCATTAAATTATTTACAATATAATAACATTTTATTATTAAAAGATACAAAACTATATATAAAAACTAATATAATCATGTGTGTTATTATTTAGTGTTCTTTAATATTTTTCAAACGAGCGTCCCATTAACCACTATCGAATATAAAAACTAAGATATTCAAATATATATTACCAGTAATAATAATTTAATTTATCGTAAAAAAAAAAAAATGATAACTACGATTTACTCATAAACTACTATTAACTTAATCAAAAAAAATATCCCTATATTTTAATATATAGTTAGGAAAGCATGATTCATGACCAAATCACACATGTAACTAGCATATATGTTTTTTTAACGATATTACAATATCCGTTTGACATTTTTTGCTATTATTAAATATAAATTACAATGATACAAGAAAGTTTTCACAACTAAGAATTAATCACAAGAAGAGCTATCTTCTCGATTCGTTTTTTGTATAAATATACTCCTTCCGTTTTTAGACTATAAGTCGTTTAAGGTTATTTCACACATATTAAGAAAACATATTATAATTTCTATTTTCTATACTATTAAACATTATATTTAAGATTATAATTTATGTGAATAACTATACATGTTGCCAAACAGATTAATTTGGTGTAATATTAATAAAAATGTTCATTTTAATTTATATTTCAATTTAATTCTGAAAATTTAAATATTACTGCAGATTACTTTGGATTTCCTTAAATATATGTTAGATTACTTACCAAAAATCAGTTATTGTATCTTTATAAAAATAATAACTGGATATTAATTTAGATTTAATTTAGTTATTGTAATTTAAATAATATCTATACTATTAGAAAACTTTATTAAGATTACAAATTTTTATTTGAAATAAAAAAGATAATTCAAATAAAGAAAATAATGGTCATATTTTAAATATAAAATATTTAT
>PKML01001285.1:393257-435633 GCA_002933935.1 Eutrema yunnanense
CAAGTTAAAAATATCAAACAGTTAAAATAAATTAATTTTAATACTATACGTTAATAGGTTTCACCCGTTTTTTAATAAAATACGGGATACTTCATACTATGAATTATTCTCCTATTCCATTTTACTTAAACAATGTGAAACATAAAAATATTTTGGAAATTTTTTTTTGACAACAATAGATTTCGAAAATAAATATCTAAAAATTCACCTAGTCTAATCTAGAACCAAATCAAATTGTTAATGGCTATATTTGATTTCAGTTTTTTATAGAGGCGATAAAACCGAAAAAAACAAAAACCGGAACCAAGCCGTAAACCAGATTGCTAAACAATCAATCCCGAGACATACCAAAACTGATGGTTTCCTTGAGGTCACATGAGAAGAGTGAACCTTTGAGCATCTTCCTTGTTGGTAACATAGTCAATTCCAAGGCCTTCGTGAAGAGGAATTACAGGCATTTGACCAACGTAGCCATGGTACGGCTTCTCGTTCACGTTCTTCCTCTTTGTCTCCGTCGGGAGATCGAACCCTCAGCCGCAGCGAAGACGGAATCGTCTAGTTGCTGCGTTACTCCGTCGTGCACGGCCACGAAACAGCCGAATTTCTCCAAGGCTTCACAGGCTTCTCTGGAAATGGAACGCCACGCGGACGTGTTTGGATTCAGGTCTTGCTGACTCGTGAGATCAAGAATCGGAACTTTAGAAGAAGACTTAACGATTGATACCATTTGGATGCTTTTGTTTCTGATTTGATCTACTTGTATTTGTCAGTAGAACTTTGCTATTTATAGAGAATTTATTACATATAATGAGAAAGTATAATATTCAAAATTTTTAAAAAAAAACTTGCAAACTGATTATTTCTCATCTTAATATATAAGTGAGTTTAAAAAACCGATCCGTTATAAACCGGATAGAGAAAATGATATCTGAAAACTTAATTTAGTGTTTAATAAGGAAAAAATAGTATAAAAATTTATATATCCGAAAAACCGAAACCAAACCTAAACCGAACTGAACAGAAAAAATGAAACCAAAGCTTCATATTTTTATTTATTTTATAAAGCTTAGTTTTCTTTGTAAAATAAAAATTAAAATTAAAACTAAAATCCAAATACAATCCAAAACCATACCAAAGCGATCTATGCTACAATCGAACCAAAATCTAGATTGTATATCTCTAAACTAAAAAAAATTACTATGCGCTATAATTAGTGTGGGTCCAGAGGTTCCGACGACTAGTGATATTAACATATAATGTGGTCCAGAGGTTCCGATTACATAACATATAATGTGGTCCAGCGATTCCGGTGACTAGTAATTATATGAATATAGTAATGTTTTGTTTTCACTCTAAAACGGATAATTGAAACGTAAGAAGTAAAGATCCCAACATTTTGTCTTTTAATGAACACCCAAAATGCATTTTCACCTCAGAGAATATTCCATCCACAATAGTCTAAGATTATTATATAAACACATAAGATATGATCCACCAAAATCTTGAAAAAAAAAAAGACAACAAGTAAGATGTCTTGTAAAATTCCCACCTTGGACTTTTCAAGAGAAGATTTGAAACCAGGCACAAAGTACTGGGAATCAACAAGCAAGAACATCAGACAAGCACTTGAAGAATATGGATGTTTCATCATAGATCTTCAAGACAAGACTCCTTTAGATCTTCTTGATGAAGTCTTTGGTTCTTTAGTAGAGTTGTTTGATCTTCCGACACAAACCAAAATGAAGAACAAATACGATAAGCCCTTAAACGGCTACGTTGGTCAGATTCCAGCTCTTCCTCTTCATGAAAGTCTTGGCATTGATGATGCCACTTCGTTAGAAGCAACCAGACGCTTCACCGGTTTGATGTGGCCGCAAGGAAACCAATGTTTCAGGTAAGTTTAAAAGAATCCGATCCATTTTAGAATCCTCAACTATTGTTTTTCGATATTTAAACTTTGCTCGGTTTGTGTTAGTGATTGTGTGCACAAGTATGCGGAGTTTGCAGCCAAGCTTGATCAAATGGTGACTCGGATGGTATTTAAAATCTATAATGTCGAGAAATACTACAATCCTTACATCGAATCAACCACATACCTTCTCCGTGTGCTGAAGAATCGCGCACCGAACAGCCAAAAACCTAATTTAGGATTCATCACACATACAGACAAAAGCTTCACAACGATACTTCACCAGAATCAAGTCAATGGTTTGGAAATGGAAACCAGAGAAGGAGAGCGAATCAATATCAATCTATCATCACCTTCACTCTTCATGATCGTCGCAGGCGATGCATTGATGGTAAGTTAAGTTCTAATAACAATTACAAATGTTACTACAATTCACGAAAACAGAAAATTGAAAACTAACTTAAGTATATACCTTTAGGCATGGAGCAACGATAGAGTTTGGTCTCCACGACACCAAGTTCTAGTGAGCGGTGAGACAGACAGATACTCTCTTGGAATGTTTTCATTCAACAATGGAACTCTTCAAGTACCAGAAGAGCTTATTGATCATAAACATCCTCTCAAGTATAAGCCATTTGATCATATTGGTCTACTTCGATTTTACCGTACTGACATAGGTTACAAATCAGAGTGTCCTATCAAAGCCTATTGCGGTATTTGAATCGCTTCGATTATATATGTATCCACTATCTAAAGCTTCATAAATGCGAAATGTAATAATATTAAAAGAGAAAAACAAGTTTAATCTTACTCAGGAAAACATATATACTTACATGGTAGGTCACAAGAAGGACATGATCCATATCTTGGTTGGAATCAGACATCAATATTAGCATAAAATCGAGAAAAAAACATCATTCTTCATCACTGCGATTTCCATTGACTCCCGAAACCATTTCGGATTCTGTTGGTTGAGACATTACTCTCTCATACTTAAGAGAACGAGAAGGGAGGATCCTAAACCGTCCAAAGGTTAAAGCTCGTGAAAGCTTGTCATAGTCCCATCTCTGCTGAACAAACACAATGACTGCAAGTAGAATCGCGGTAAAGGGTATCGAGATATCCCCAAACTTGGAGAAGAAATCGAAATTCGGATTAACAAACTCGTGTTCTTCTCCAATGAAGTAAGGATCAGGAACAGTGCCAATGATGTAGTCATAGACGTGCGGGAAAAGCCTCACCAGCGTGATCCCCAAGTAATATAGCTTCCTTAGTGGCTGCTGGGAATCGATCTGCCACATAAAATTAGCAATAACCTGAGGGAGCAAGAAGAAATCTTGAACCAAACCAATATACTCCTCTGTTTCGGTTTGCCACCAATTTGCAGCGGCAGGTGTATAACTTCCAAAAACTTCAATTAGTCTCTCTGTCCTTGCGGGATGTAGAATCAGAGCAAGTATGTATCCTAGTGTGTGTAAGATCAAGGTGATGAGAAGCACACGCCGATCACTTGGAACTTTATGCGGTTCTTGAGGTGTTCGAGTGAGCAATCTGACACGGGACTTCCACACTTTCTGACAAAGCCTTAAAGTTAGAAGAAAGCAGACCATCACGAGGAGCTTGACGGTGTAATCAATCACATTGAACCATTGACTTCTCTGTAGATCATATAAAGGTGTTTCATACGTCGTTGCTGAAGCTGCTTTTCGTTTAAAGAGAGCTTCTGCTCCGGTGATCAACGGCAAGCTATAACCGAGAGCTTGAACTCCTAGCATTACGAGCGAAATGAAAGCAAGCGAGCCGGTATTGCTTATGACGTAAAAGAGCTGGCTCGTGATGCAACCGATAGAGAAGGTAAGCGTGAGAACCCTGAGGATCCCTTCAACGCCTGCACGAGAAAGAATGTCTTCACGCTGCCTTCGGTAAAAGATAGGAGTTGTTTTGAGCTTAACCGGTTTAAAATAGAGAGGATCATCGACCGTTCTTCTGCTGGATATTGAAACCTTAGCCGTTGGATCAGCCAACCATCGTGATTTGATGGGTGGATAAGATACCACCACGTCGATCAAACAATCTAGCCCGGCTTCAAGATCAGCACTCTCAAACAAGATTTTCCATGAGGCCCTCACGTCTCTGCATCCGACAAGATACATTTTCCCTACATGCTCCTCGTAAAGACCTTCCAAGTAGATCACGGAGAAGTTACCGAAAGCTTCCCCTGTAAGTGAAATTTGAGCTGATACATTCAGAAGAAGCTGTTTCTCAGTGTATTGAGCTTTTGTCCGGTAAGGAGTAGTTGAAGTCTGTTCCGCAACGGAAAAATTCGAAGTACGCCAGAAAAGTCCGAATAAAGGACCGAGCGAAAGAACATCCATGCCGAAATTAGTCCCCAAGGACCGCTTGTCGGTAAAAGCAGGGGTATGGAAAGTCAAATCCTCAGCTAGAAGAGAAAGGCTCGAAAGATAATCCTCAGAATCTTCTAACTTCGGAAACTGCATTACCGACTTCTTGATTATGGTTCCAAAAGAGAACGCTTGGTTTTTCTCAAGGATGACACCAGCTTCAAGTAACTTGGAGTAACTATAAAACGGGTGCGACACCGATGACTGGAAGTAATTCTGCATATCCATAGGCTCCACAAGCTTCTCAAACGATAAAGGGAAGAAAGACGGAGTCAAGTTCTTTTCGGTATTTAAGCAGGAGAAAGTACCGACGAGTATACTTCGCTGCTGTATCGAGAAAGTAGTTGGAATATACAAACACACTCGAGCATTGCAGCCATCGACTTGGCCTCGTCTGCACCCAACCATACATAGCTGCCCGCTCGACGGTTTCCAAATCCCTTCAGCTGTAACCGTCATATTGTCTAGCCCTGATTTCAGCCCTGAAATGTAAAGATTCTCATCCGGGTGAACCGCACGGAAAACCGCTGAGACTTTTGTAATAGCATCAGCTTCAGACCGAGCTGCGGTTTCTTGGCAATGTACATTTTGCATATACAACTTGACGTCTTTAAAGCTACCATCCGTCGATTTGATATCTCCATCAGACGCAAAAGGACCTAATTTGCTGCAAAATTCATCCGTACCGCTGCATTTCCAGTTAGGTACAACCGTGAGAGGCGCATGGGAAGTAACTCTTTGAAGAAGATCACAGAATCCTTTCCCTTTGTAGACATCAATAGTACTAAAGGTACCATTTTTATAAGGATATGGATCACAAGCCTTTGAAACCAAATCATCAGAGACGAAATCGTAGCTAGCTGATCTCCCTAGCTGAGAAAACAGGTTGATCTTGTCGAAAAACTTGGGGCTAGGTTTCTGGTTTAGACTTTTAAGCTCTCCTTGAATCACTCTTTTCGTCAATGTGAAGCTTTTCGGGTATCGAAGAACGAGCATGATCTGATCATCCTGCAGTAGCGGAGGTGTGTCATGATCCTTAACCCATTTCCATGGATCGGTAGCTGAATCAGATTCACGAGAAGGCAACATTGTTTCACCAAGCATACACAAAACTCTTTCCTCATCATCATTCTCAAAATAAACCCCTTGGAAAGAGATCTTAAGCTGAGTATGACTCGGCCATAACTCGAACTCGCGGATCCCGTAAGATCTTAGGCTTAACTCGTTAAACATTGTGATCGCGAGCAGCAAGACTCCATTGACGCCGACGTATTTCTTGGTTCGATGAGGAAGATCCAGATCTGTGACCCGGAAAGAAACCAGATTCAGAGGCTTCGTCGATGTCGAGGAGTTTATCAGCGTGCTCGTCGAATCGAACGGTAGAATCGGGGAATCACCCGAATCTTGATTCCAATCTCCGTATCGAAAACCGAGATTCTTCTTAGCTTTTCTAAGATCCCCAGAAATCTCTTCGAGCTTCAACTCAGAAGCTGAAGATAACACTGATTTGCACTTTCGCTTCACGTCGTCGATCCGATCGTAACTAATTCTCGGAGCGGATTCGTCTTTGTACTCGCCAATTGATCCCGATGTAGATTCAGCAACAACAGTTGCATACCCGTTCTCGGAGAAGGCAGCAAGTACCAGAGAAGAGAAGAAACCAATTGCGATAAAGATCAAAACAAGGAGATTTACCGTTTTCATACTGACGTTAACCACCAGAAACCTTGTTCTGTAGGAAAAAAAAAGACAGGAGCTTGCGAGTTGCGACAATTGATTTTAGGACAAAGATGGAAACTTTGAAAGAGAAGAAGAAGTTGAGAGGATTGGTTATGAGTTTCTCTGCAATATTCGATTTGGTTGCATCATTGGGGATGACACAGATCGAGAGAGTGAAGAAAGAGGCGATTACACTCGACGTTAAGTTCATATAAGCATTAAGCTCAACAGTGAAGAACGAAAAGTCTTCTCTTTAATTTATTTGAATTGTATATTACTCCAACTTTGTGCATTGGTTTTCTTTTCCACTGAATAAAATATTAATAATTGTGATTTATCTTTCATTGAATCTCTAAAATGTTACTACAATTCATAAATAAATGAGGTAATCATATTATTGTTTTATCTATTAATTTTATGTGCATTAGAAAATTTAAAATCACTATATTCCATTCAAATATTCCAAAAGTTGTGCCTTCTAGATTCCTAAACACTAGTTTAAACGGCCAAAACCATCGAGATAATCAACTTTTTTTTTACGCGTTCGATTAATCAGTTCATATGTGTGTCAATATATTTGTTATTGTTTTTTTTTTACTTTTAATATCCTATTTTAGTTTATATTTATTTATTTCATATCTTATCTTATTATATAAAACTGAATATTTTAAAGTTATTAATTCACCTGTATCAACCAAACTAGGTTTAATAAATAATTGTAATAATTATAAACGTTTTCAATTTTATTTTATTTATTTTCACAAATGATTTCATGTTTTCATTTTTAGGGTTTTTTCACGAATTATAAAAATTAAATTATAAACTCTAATTATACGTGGATCCCAATCTAATAAAAAAATTAAATTATTATTAGTATACATCAAATAATAATAGTACAACAAATCCCCAATTAATTGGTTAAACACTAAAAAAAAAAAATTCGAACGCATGACCGACGTCTAAAGAATTTTTGACATAAAGTAATTGATTGTTATCTAAAATTAAATGATCTTTAGTTGATCACATAAAGTTTTGAGTGTGTTCAACGGGATATGATTAAGTCCGATTCCATTGACCTTGACTTACTTCTTCTACTCTTTGTTGATTCCCAACCATACGCTATAATCCTCCAATTTCATTCGTACATACAGAAATTTAGAACTATGTTTATTATTTGGAAAAAAAGAAGAAGTAGGTTAATTTCAAATGACACATGTGGTTATATATTTTAATGGACAATAAAAAGAACTCACTTCATTGCAAAAAGACATATTATAATGTTTTCTATTTTGCTTCAACGTTAGGGTTTCAGTATGTGGTACTATTTTTTTAATGGCCAAACTCACAACTGGATACAAATTTTCTCTTATATTTCTCTAATTTATAATAGCCAAGAAAGACTGCTCAGTCACTTTTATATTATTGTGTTGATTCTTTCAAATAGATGAATTTTTTTTTTGTTTCTTACATTATTTGTATTACGAACTATTACAATTATTTATTCGCTAAAATATGGACTCCTATGTTCGCGAACAAAAAAAATATGTCTTATTGAACCTCAAAAATATATTTATTATTGGATCATATGGTACATATGGAAAACAAGGAACGATAAAATATTCAACGAAAAAGAAATTTCTCTAGAGGATACTTTCCAGCTAGATACTCTCCAACTAGCTACTCTAGAAGTTGAAAGTTGGAAGATTACAAACCAAAAAGAAAATGAAAACAAAAAGATAGAAGTCCCACTAGGACAAGATGAAACGAGAGTCTCCCCTATCACTCTTCGAAGCCCGACATGTCAGATCAATGCCTTCTAGATTGACCATGGCCTTGTTAGTGGCCTAGGGTGGAGTCATAAGGATCACATGGGACGAGAGATTTTTAGATTGCAAAGATGCTGCAAAAGCTTCTCGACATTACATGCTGAGATGGATGGGCTCATTTGGGCTATGTTATGTCTAAAAGAAAAACATATACTATCAATGCATTTTGAGACTTATTGTTCAGATTTGGTAAAAATGATCGAGAATCTGGCAGACTGTTCGACATTTCTATCAGAAATAGACTCATTTCATGATTTCAGAGCGTCCTTCATTAAATGTCCACGTGCATCGAATGTTTGTGCTGATTTTCTTGCAAAAGGGGGTTGAGCACAAAATTTTTTATTTTCCCATGTACCCATGTAAGTCACTTTTTATTTTTTTTATGTAAGTCACACGAAACCGATAAGAGATAATTGATTTAATGAAATGGTTAGTTGAAAAAAAAAATGAAAAAACAAAAACAAAAAAAATTACCAAATGGCAAATAGTTGAGCCCCTAATATTGTTTGGGCCCAAATATTAGTTCCATAGGCCCACTAAATAGCTAATGCCTGCTTAGGAATGGCAGCTGAAGCTGAAAGACTGAAGCATTGGGAAGCTGGGAGAGGAACAAGACAATCCTGCAAAACAAAAGAATATGAAGAAGAAGAAGAAACTGAGAAAGTTATCTGACAAATCTCTTGGAGACTTGTACAGAGAAACTAGATGTACAAGAAGCTAATTAAGAGAGGCAGTTTCAGTGCTTTCTCTATTCCTAAAGAACCAAGAAAGAAAAAAAGATTGATAAAACCATTGAGAAGTTTGATCCACAAGCCATCGATATGACTTATGAGTTATGAACATACAAAATGCACAAGTGTTAGATTCAGAAACAAGGGCTGAAGAACAAATGCACAACAACAACACTAACAGAAACTAACAAAAGACGATAAAAACTCTGTTTTTCAAGACGTTGATTCTCTCCACCTAGAAGGTGTTCTTCCTTTAACAAGCTTTGTCTTCATATTACCAGGTGTCTGATTCACATAATCAAGCTCTTCTCCATTATCACCAAACTCTTCTCCATTCGTCTTGTCCAAAACGCTAACACCGCTGCTAAATCCCAATCTCTTCCACCTAAAAAACCCTTTACTCCCCCTGCTACCATATTTCTTCTCAACCAGCTTCTCTAACTGTGTTTGCATCGCTTCACACTCGCTCTTCAGCTTCGCCATATCCTCTCTTAATCTCTTTATCTCCATCTGCTGAACGTTCATTTCGCGTTTGGACATACACCGAGCTGGACCTGACTCTGAGTAGTGTGAACTAGAAGGGTTTGAACTGAACGATGAGCCACTCCAATCAATGTTGCTGTTGTGGCTACGACTCAGCTTCGTCTGCTCAGTGAACAGAACTTGAATAATAGTTCTAACCGGCAAACGATCGTTCTGTGCAGCGTGACAAGATGCCTCCATTGATAGCTTCTTGCTATCTATTAGTCCACAAAGTCTTTTCCTTTCTTGCTTATCCATTTTAGGATGTGCCTAACCAATAAAACCCAAATTCAACTAGAGTCAAACCCATAACGAATTATTTTTGACCTTTTTACTCTTAGCCTAGGAATCCCACATCAAGAAACCTAAAGTAACATATTTTTTTTTGACATTGGACCCTAGGTAATATAAAAGTGAAATGAGTTTAATCTATTCATTGTCAATTAGTTTTGAGTCGGAATTTTATGAAACCTAATATATACCTTGAGATAAGTGTCAATTGCGCGGTATAAACCATCTTCCGTTACACGAGCATGTATAGGGAGAGCTTCGGCTAGAGAAATAAACTCCGGGAGACTTAAATCGCCGTCAACGGCGATTTCCGCTAAGTAAGAGTCGACGAGCTTCGCCACTTTAACTAGAGAAGCACCAGATTTGACCCCTTCGTTGTCTAAACGGGCGAATTTCTTAACCAGTCGAGTCACGAGCTCGACATCGAGCAATGTCTCGCACGTGTGACTAAACGAAGGTATCATTAGCTCCTTGAGGGAAGCTTGATCGAGCTGCCACGATATCCTCGCCTCGAGCTCCGCCTTGTAATTTGAGTCTGCTCCGACCATGTTCGCTGTTCGGAGGAGACAGAGGAGGAAATTACAGGGAACAGAGTCTTTTTCCGGCGGGATGATTCCGATTAGAGTTTCGACGAAGAAACGTTTCTTCATCACGAACGCCGTTACGGAGAAGTTCTCCGATTGTTGCTGCGGTTGCGGTTGCTGATTCGGATCATTGGGGTTTATGACGATGTTCGAGAGATCAGGGAGCCACGTGGACGCATAATGAGCGATGATGGAGCCGATGAGATCGGGACGAACACCTTTGGCTTTGATTCCGGCGATTGTTTTAACGAAATAATCCATGTCGAGAATGCAACCATCGTCGAACAAAGAACACTCTATTTCTCCGGCGGCGGTTAGCGGAGATTTTCCGGAGATGGTGAAAGATTCCGGCGAAGATGTTTTCTCCATGTCTTTGGTTTTTTCACGGTGGAAGGTTCAGTGTGTGTAAAGTGTTTAGTAAGTACGTTGCTCTGTTCTTGAAAAGTCTACATTGAAACGTCATCGTCTCATCATGACTTAAGGTGTAAAATTCCAAAGGAAAGAACAAATTCTTGCAATTTCCTATAAAAACAATAAAATTCAATCTTAGAAATCCAGAAAATAAGACAAATTATTGAGTTTTTTCAGGATAATTTAGGGGTTTTAGTCACTTAGTGCTAGTTTGATTTGTTCAAGAAATCTTTGATTTTTTACTTATAGACAAAATGGTAATTCATAGTATACGAAAGCCACAAACTTTGTATGATCTAGGTTAAAGAGATCAAGGAAAACTCAAATCTTGGCAAAATTAAACGACACGAAAACAATGAAACTAATACATACATGTGTAAAAGATATGATATGGGGCCATATGGCTAGTTCGTGACATAATCCTACCGTTGGACAGGATTGAGAGGCTGACAAGAAGATAGAGATAAGAGATTATGTGAAGACAAAATCTTCTCTCAATTCCAAAACAAAAAACAAAATTATATTTGGAAGAGAGAACATACAAAAGAAGAGGGAATACGTACAAAAGTAGGAACATGGACGTGTCCTTTATATTCTCTTAGGACAATTAACGTACGTGTTGATAAAAACAGAGTCGAAAAACAGACAAAAGTAATTAAACACCTTGTCTTTTGAAGATGCGGTATACACTTACACAACATTGTATTATATGGTCCCGTTTTAATTATAAATACGATGAGCATGTCGCTTGTGTTATTACTGAATAATACGTTAGCAACGATAACCACAAGCCAACAAAACAACAAAAAGATTCTACCTTTATTTGGTTTCGATGCTCACTAAACATGTTAATCTTATAATGGGTTAGTCCAAAAACTAGAAATTATCAAATATGATTTCTGTAATCCATGATATATAAGTTATTACATCACAAAGTCATGTTCTTGGAATAACACAAACAACAAAACAAGTCGAATCAACGATATGGAATCATAGTATCAATGTACATTTCTCTTCACAAATGCGATTTTCAATTAGATCCATACCTCTTAACCCTTTCATCGATCCACTCTCTCATATCCTTCAACACGATCTCAGCGTTCTCGTCGGGCTCTCCTTGAATCAGTGAATGGTACATTCCTTCGTACAGCTTCAATGTTTTATCAGCGCTTGAAGCCTTTTCGTATAGTAGCTTCGACGATGTAGGGCATGTTACCCCATCCGCTGTCCCGTGCACCGTAAGTACCGGAATGGTTACTCTCCCGAAATTCTCCTGCACGTATTGAGTCTTCCTAAGTAACTCTCTCATTGTTCCCACTCTAGGCTTCCCTGTGTATCTGCAAAAGAAAAAAAAATCCAAACTTTAAAGCTTCCAATAGATCGAAGTTCTGTCAAAGAACATTGATGTTTGGTGATAAAATGTAAAAGTCTCAAGCTTTGAGCACTTGATGGGAGACTTGCAAGCTAATAATATCATGCTTCCAAGAAGTTTCATAGTACCTTTGCGGGTTAGATGCGATGATCTTGAGCTTTTGCGGGTCCTTGATAGCCTTCCCAACCATCTTATTATCCGGCATTGCCGCCCACGTATCAGCCAAGCCAAAGAGGAGGCCGTAGGCAAAAAGGTGAGCCTTGCTCGGTTTCATATCCTCCGGGATAACAAAGAGAGGAGCCGAAAAGATCAAACCGGTCCAAGTCTCAGGCTCGGATTGAAAGTACATGAGAAGCGTGACAAGACCTCCCATCGATTCACCAAAGAGGAAAGCAGGGAGATGCTTATACGGATCGCTGCAACGAACATGCTTGAAGAAAGACAATGATGTTGCTGCAACTTTCTCCATATCACCTGAAACAAAAACCCAATTCCTGGTCTTAGAAACCCTAAAGATTTACTGTTAACTTATCTATTACACATCCAATTCTCAATTTCAAGCAATTTATCAATTCTTTCTCCTAAAACCCTAACTTGTCAATTACGATTTTCCAATTAATCAAAAAGATTTCAGAAACAGAATCCGTCGGAGCGAAGTAGCGAGAACTAACCCATGTAGCAGCGGATTCCGTCGGAGCGGCCGTGACCGAGAAGATCGGCGGCGAAAACAGCGTAACCCCAAGTGGAGAAGCTCATGCAGATCTTCTGGAACATCCAGCTCGTATCGGATCCGTACCCGTGAGACATGTACACCGTCCCTTTGATTTCACCATCCAAAGGAAGAAAGCTCTGAGTGAAGAGCTTGCCGTTGGGTGTTTCGAAGTAGGATTTGCTGTTACGCACACCTTGGGAAGTGTAGTACTCTTCCTCCGGCATGTCACCCCAGAAATTAGGCGGCGGCGTCGCCGGAGCTGAATTCGCTGAGCTCTCCGACGGCATCGTTTTGATTTTTTGCTTTTTCTTTCTTCTCAGTGAATTTGGTTGGTGGAGTTGGGAAAGTGAGAGCGCAAAAGGTAGACGAATGAGTTTTTTTTTTTATATATACGGTTTAGTATTAAACAAACGTGATTAGAAAATAATTATATATAAAATATTAAATGATAAATAAGATATAATTTAAGTGTTATTGATTTAAATATGTTGAATTTGTAATTCTCATGTTTGTAATGAAAAAATAATATTTTGTTGATTTGTAGTGTTTTGATATTTAAACCATATTTATAATTCGTGTTATGCGAAATCTAGATTCCAATTTGTGCGGTCTGCGGGGCAATAAATTTTATATATTAATTTTTGTGAAATTCATATTGAGCAAACACTAACGAAAATTGTTTTGACTTAAATTTTAATAAAAAGTATCATGATTATGTGATTTCTAAATTATATAAATTTAATAAATATTTGACAATATGTTTAATACTTGTTTGGTAACATGTTTAATTTAAAATAAAAATAAAAAATGTTTGGAAAAATATTATAAAATTGTTTCTGTTTTAATAGTATAATTTTTTTTAAAAAAAAATTGTGTTCATATTTCCTTATAGTAGTGAATCAATAACAGTAAAATACATTTTCTTATAGTAGTGAAACAATAACAGTAAAATACTAAAATTTGTTCAGAGTCTTTAGACATTCTCTAGTTATAGTATTATAATTAGAATTAATATCATGTAGTTAAACAATTAAAGTTAACATTAGTTTTTCAATTCAAAAAAAAAAAAGTTAACATTAGTTTTTGAATGATTTTGTTTCGTTCTTACAAATGTATTTTTTTTCCGTCATTTCGCAATGTTATGATCTTATCCATAAGGAGTATGATTGGTTTCTGCAGTTCACCAACTCCTCTGGTGTGGGATCGGATTGGGGTTGGTGGGGAAAGTTGGTGTGAGGATCCGACCCGACCTGACCTGGTTCATGTCGGATAAGTCACCTACCCCGGTTCGGTTTGCTCGTTTGCCTACCCTACCTACCCCATGGATTATACCCTCGGTCCGGTTTAATCTCCTTCTCAATCTATTTTTCCATACGAATCTAATGGAAAGTGGGCATGTTTAAATAACCATTGGGCCTTATTTTGGTAAAACGATCGGCCCATTTATAAAACGAATGTATTCAAAATTGTGAGTTTGTGACCGAATGAATGTATATGATAATAACATACATTATAGTTTCTATTATTATTTGTGATAATTGAAATTTTAAAAATGCTTTGATGAGATTGGAGAAGCTTCAGAACAGTAAAGAAGACAAAAGAATCACGATGATTGATAGTAGAAAGATAAACTAATTTGATACGAGAAAGATATGTAAATGATATAATAATCATTAAGAAGGGGATGACTTATTTAATATTTGTGGAAACCATATATAATCATATAAAATATTGTATACCTCATCAGTAGTTACGTTGCCTCGTATTTTATTGACATGCGTTATTTGAAACGTACATAAATCGGTGTACCATTTCATACCTTTGTTTTTGCAGTAACATGCATGGGAACACAATTATTAATTATTGACTTATTTTTCTATTATGATATGTTTTAAAATAAGTTTTTTCGTTTACTTTTTGATATAAAGATCCCGTAATCATCTAGTCATAGACAACATCTTGATTTGTTCTGCCAGATAGATGGGCCTCATAATTATTATAACATCTCAATTATATGAACAAATCCACACATACATATATATATATATATGTTTTCTAGATTTATGAAAACCTTTTTTGTCAACGAAAACCTTATGTTCGTGTATATAAGATAACAATGAAACTAAGGAATACTACAGGTGAATTTTCTCTATTTCACCGGTGATTCAGTGAATAAAAGGTGAGTGTCATAAAATGTAAATATTTGTGCATTATGAGTGTCTTTATATAAAAAAAAGAAAAAGAAAAAGTGATGTTCGTTATTTATAGAGAAAAAGAAAGAAAGAAAATAACAGTCATGATTTGATAAATTACGACATGATTTGTTTCCAAATTATTGAATGAAAAATGATTTAAAAAGAGAAAGAAAAACAAAAATTAGTAAGCTGACCTGGAACAAAGACAGAAGAAATAGGCTGGAGGAATATTAGAGTGAAACATTCACATGCTTCTTCTATGTGTTACTCTTCCTCCAACACACTTATCATTTCTTGTCTTTGCTGTCTTTTGGTCCATTAATCATTAAATATATTTCCCACTCATAAATTTACTTTATCTTATAACTCATTTTATATTTTATTCCGTAAATCTTGTAAAAAAAGTGCATTTTTTTCTTATAAAAATCTAGAAATAAATCAACTGTTACATAATTCCCTAAAAGCTAAAACGTTTTGTCTGAATTTGAAAATTGATCCGTTTATAAAAGCAAAAAAAAAAAAAATAGACTAACCAATCGTTTTTCCGACGATATTTACAACCATCTCCGTCAAATGCTCGCCGCTTCTCCGCCGCAGCCGTCATTTAACCGTCGTGATCCAGGCGAATTTTCGATAATCTGCCATGACTGAGATACATCGTTTCTTGATTCAAGGGGAAAAGAGAATCATGGATTTTCTGGTTTGATTGTTTGCTCCAAGTTTTCTTGGATTACCAAGCAAGAAGTTTCGTGCTTTTGGCACATAATTTTTTCGGACTTGAGATCAGAACACGTAAATTTCCTTTGGTTGAAAAAAGGCGGAGAAAATGGCGGCGTGGAAGTCGTGGATTGTGGCGGAGAAAGCACGGAGATGTTTAAGGACGATGTTCTTTGTGGCAGCAATGACGGTGTCTCTGTTAGCTTCTTCGTTGCCGGTTCTGATCACGCTGGCTGATGTGGTGGTTCCTTGCCTTATCGTCTCCGTCATCACGTGCCTCACGTGCCACTCAGCCGCAGAGCATCTTCGTCAGTATAGTTTCAAGAGCTCTTTCATTGATGTACCACTCGTCTCGCTACTCAGATCTCTCGCCATTATCTGTACGGACACTTTCTCCTTTTTCTCATCCTTCTCACTTCCAAGTCATTACTTGATATTGGTTCTGACTCGGTTAGCTTCCATTGACGATGATGAAACAGGTCTCTCCTGGCTATGTGAAGACACAAGATTAGCTTATGGTCTTTATCTTGAAACAGTGATGTCACTTTCCTTTGGAGGGATTCTTCTTCTTTTTGTTAAAGCTTGTTTTTTCACTGTGAGTTCTCATCTGGAAGCAAAGGTCTATTACCGCAATATCTCATGGGGAATGCCGGTTTTGTTACTATCATCTGCGGTTTTCGGTTTAGCTCATGTCGTGGTTGCTTATCGAACAAGTTGTGGAGCTAGAAGGAAGCTCATGTACCACAAAATTGACCAGGAAGCCGTAATATAGCTTTCTTGTTATCGCTTGTTAGCTTCTCTGTTGAGATAATTTGTAGTTGGAGCTCACTCTTTCTTATGGTTTTGCAGGTTCTCACATGTAAATCTGGTTTCTCGGGTTACAACAAGAAGGCTCATCGTCAATCTTTCACTCGACCAAACTACAAAATCTCAAGCTATGCCGGTGAATTTAGACAAAACTCTTTCAGGGGAACATCTTTGGACAGAGAAGAGATACAACCAAGACTGCTTGCAAATGCAGACAGTTTATTCATCAAGATCCAAGGCTTAAGTGTCCATTACAAGCAGTGTGTTTCACTGGTTATTCCTCCTCATGCTTCCTCCGTTGTTATCGTAAGCAGTTCTGCAGTGGAAATGAATGCCAGAAGGCTGAGACTACTAGACAAGCAGATGTCAAACTTAATCGCGCAAACTCAAAGCAATCAGTTGCATCGAAGCTACACCATTCAGCCCGATAGATCCTCGTTGTATGATCCTCTGTTAGCGAATTATCCAACTACTCCCATTAGCTTGTTCAATAAGGATGATATGAATCAAATGGATTCTATGAATCCTGAGGAAGATTTGAAGAGAAATGGGAATGTTGGTATAGTTCTCGTCCATGGATTTGGAGGAGGAGTCTTCTCTTGGAGACATGTAATGGGAGAACTGTCTCTTCAGCTCGGTTGCAGAGTCGTTGCATATGACCGGCCTGGTTGGGGATTGACCTCTAGACTTATCCGGCAAGATTGGGAAGAGAGAAATCTAGCTAACCCTTACAAGCTCGATAGCCAGGTAGGTTATTCTAGACATTTCCTTGTGAAAGCTTCTTGAACTTCCTTCTCTATTTGACATATTCGATTCACAGGTCGATCTACTACTTTCTTTTTGTACCGAGATGGGTTTTTCGTCGGTGGTACTCGTTGGCCACGACGATGGTGGCTTGCTTGCTCTCAAGGCCGCCGAAAGAGTACAAGCCTCTACCTTCAAATGCAGTGTAAGAATCAGTTCTTTCAGAAGCTTATGACTTTGTGTTACTTTGCCACTAACAATAATACCCTTGTTGCCACAGATTGCAATCAAAGGGGTGGTTTTGATAAACGTTAGCTTATCAAGAGAAGTAGTCCCTGCCTTTGCAAGGATACTTCTTCATGCATCACTCAGGAAGAAGCACTTGGTCCGTCCTTTGTTGCGAACCGAAATAACTCAATTGGTGAACCGGCGTGCATGGTGTGACACCACCAAGCTAACTACTGATGTCATAATGCTCTACAAGGTAATCATTATACATAATGCCATTGAGACTAAAGCTGTTACTTTACCTAATCCCTTTTCTTGTGGGTTATTTCAGGCTCCTCTATGTTTAGAAGCTTGGGATGAAGCACTCAATGAGATAAGCAAGGTATCGTATGAGATGATCCTTTCACCTCAAAATGCATCAACTCTGTTGAAATCCATGGGAGATCTTCCGGTCTTAGTTGTTGCCGGGGCTGAGGATGCTCTTGTTCCTTTGAAATCTTCACAAGCTCTTGCTTCGAAACTCACCAATTCTGTAAGTTTCATTTACTCTTCACCAAGACTTCCATAACTTATTTCTCTAACCCATTTTGTTTTTTATGTACAGAGATTTGTAGCCATATCTGGATCCGGACATCTGCCACATGAGGAGTGTCCTACAACACTTGTTACCGCCCTCGGTTCATTCATTTGCAGACTGATACCTAAACTACCAAACTCCTAAAAGTATCTCAAAGAAAGTATTTGATGAAAGAAAACCTGCACAAGAATATGTTTTTCGTGATTCATTCATCAGAGTAAATCAGGCATCAGTATGTTGTTAACGGGATCAAAACTTCAACCAGATTTGCTACAAATTGCCTTGACTCGGGATCACATTATCCGCAGAAATTGGAGCTTTGGCATTCAACTAGACCAAGTGGATATTTTCTGCCCAAGCACAATCTGTTGTGCTTTTTCTTATGTATTCATTGTGTATACGATTTCTGTTTAGAGAAAATACAAATCCTTACCCATGAATTTTGTTTTAAAGCTTCTCCAGCGATGTTACTTTGATACGAGCAAACTAGAAGGTAGTCAGAAATGGTTTATGGATAAACATCAAATACATATGCTTAAAGATGAGATAAACCGACTCGAGTCTCTAACACAAGTAGGCCGATGGAACAATAACAAACAATCCTAAAAGAGCACTCTAGCGTCTTATCAAACACAGACTCTCGAAACACTTAGAAAACAGGGGAAGCAAAGCGGTAAAAACTCTATTCCTTGGCGGATTTGTTGATGAGAGACTTGTGGATGTGAGGGATGACTCCACCACCAGCTATAGTTCCCTTGATGAGGGTATCGAGCTCCTCATCACCACGAATGGCGAGCTGCAAGTGCCTTGGAGAGATACGTTTCACCTTCAGGTCCTTGCTCGCGTTACCAGCCAACTCCAAGACTTCAGCAGTCAGATACTCCAATATGGCTGCTGTGTAAACAGCTGCAGTTGCTCCAACCCTTCCATGTGCAGTGGACCTAGTCTTCAACAGTCGATGCACCCTACCTACGGGGAACTGCACAAAGGAACCCCCAAATTAGCCATAACAACGGAAACAAGATCGAGATACAGAGATTACAAAGAATGGTTTGAGTTCTAAGGGTTTTGAAGCAAGAGTGTTAATAATCTGAGAGCCACAGCATCAAACCGGTTTGAAGAACACACCAATGAGAAAAAAAGTTTCAAGAAAACACACTTCTAAGCAGCATAACAATGAACTAAGTTCTAGATGAAAAAACACAAATCTCCACTTACAGCAATAGATATAGCGCAAAAATCTCTATAAGAAAACTAACAACAGGAGAATAAGGAAAGGCTTATCACGACGGGAACAAGATCTTGGTCAATATCAGCCATAGACGCTTATAGAAGCAATTTCCAGAAAATAACAAAGATTTATAGCAAATCTCGCATCCCAATGTCCCTATTCAATATCTGATATCAAAATCTAACTCGTCGATCCGCCACTTACGCGATCTACTTATCGTTCGGGCAAACAAGACCAGTTCGATTTCCAAAGAAACAGAACACAGCGAGAGAGAGAGAGAGAGAGAAATACCTGTAGACCAGCTCGAGAAGAACGGGTGATGGGTTTCTTCTTGTCCTTGTCCTTCTCGCTAGGTTTCCCCATAATCAACCCCTTAGCTCCTTTCCCCGACATTTTCCCGCCAAAAATCTCACAGTAAAATTCTCGCAGAGAGAGAGAGAGAGAGAGTAAGAATGGAGATCGCACTTCGCACCAGATAAAAAGAGAAGAAGAGAGCTCTCGAGTCGATAGAGAGAGAGAGAGAGATCGAGAAAGGCGGTCTATGAAAGAAACACCAGTTGACGATTTTACCCCTCTACACCAACCCTAATTACACTTCCCACAGCGATAAAAGCCAAAGCCCAAGCCCAACATACATAAATCGCAAAATATGCCCCCGATATTTTATATAATAATGAAAAAAGACCCCAGAAAACTAAAAGATAAAATTTTAACACACAGAAACTTGCTTTGATTCAGAAGAAGAGATATGTCATTCAGTTTGGAAACAAAACACAGCAAATCAACAACTACGACAAAAGGCTTTCATTTTGCTAAGCATCAGATGGTTTCTCTGCGGTTTTCCCTTCCTTGTTGATGTGAAAGCCTTCAATCTTCTTAGAAACTTCATCCACACTATGCTTCACCCTCCTCGAAGCCAATTCGTTCTCTTCAAGATTTGCGGGCGTCGTTTGCCAGATTCTGATGGTCCCGTCTTCAGATCCCGAGGCGTACGACTCACCCGTGGGAGAAAACCTCACGCAGTGTACCGGACCGTGATGTCCCTTGTTGCATCCTTAATTCAGACAAAGATGACACAATCACAAACCAAAACCTCATAGAAGCTTTTGATCCGTCAATCAAACTGAAACTATCTCTGTGTCACTTAACTTGGATGACTAAAATAGAAAGAAGCTATGACAAGAACAATCTGATTTGGTTATGGTCTTATTGAATATACTAATCAAAGCCTACTTCTTATACACTAACTTTATGAATATGATCGCGTAAATGTTTTGAGAGTCACTCACCAATCTCCTCGCCAGTGTAGAAATCAAACACTCGGACCCACATATCCTCTCCACCAGCAACAAACTTTTCACCAGACTTTGGCTCCAGAGACGCAGATTCAATATTGCAGGGCATGTCGTAACTCTTCACTAGTCCAAAGCTTAAAAAAGATAAAAGACAGAGATAGAGATTGAGCAAATTACACAAGGTAATTTTAAAAATATCAGATTCTCTTCCTGCAAATGAAAACTTACTGGTTTGCATCCCAAAATTTAACTGTTGACCCATCAGCAGTTGTAATATACCGACCATCTTGGCTCACTTCAGCACTGGTGACAGGAGACTTGGTCTCTAATGTCTGGACAATTTTCCCACTCCTCACATCCCATAACCTGTATATATTAACAGTTAGAAGGAACGGAAAAATAAAACAAAAGGTCTACCAAATTACGCCTTGCTTTATGCAACAATGTGTATTTAGTCGTGGCTTGTTCTTTCAAATAGTTCATACCTTACACCGCCAATATCAGTGCAAGAACTTAATATTGTTTGATCACTGTGAAGCCATGTGAGAGTTCTGATAGAACCAGGAGATTTATCGACTTCAGTAGGAGGTGCATCCAACCGATTCAAGTCAAAAACACGGAGAATCTTCTCAAATCCTCCCGTGATCAACAGTTTTGTATCCTAGTGAGAGAGAAAAGGGTTAGATGCATTGCAATCAGTTAGTGACTAAAGCATAAGTATAAACGATGAGGAACCATCCACAGACAATTTTTTTTAAGGGTAGTCCAATTTGGTAGAAAATTTCAGTATCACCTAAGTAACAAAATCCTCAAAGCATTAAACTTGAAATTCCGTACGCTAAACGTTACAATAAGAGCTGTTACATAACAAGCTTGCCCACAACAGATCATTCAAACCACAGAGATATAAAGGGCTTGAGCCTATTAGTAAGACTCAAAATCGCATTACGCTAGTTGACCAACAAAAGAATAGCTACATGGAGACTGTAAAGTGTAAATAACTTGAACGCACCTCTGAGAAGGCACATGCTCGAACAATATGCTTGTGCTCAAAAGAATGCAGCACATCCCCTGTTAACGCATCCCAAAGTTTCCTGAACGAATAAATAAAACAATTGGATGATTAAGGTCTCGGCCAAGATATATATATATATATATATGTTGTACATAAGAAAACAACATAGTAATGGAACCAAAACAAATCAAACACGTACGCTGAAAAATCCGCTGATGCAGACGCAGCACGTAATGCATGGTTATCCAGGCAAGAACTCCACACTGCACCTTTATGCCCTTCGAATGTACCAATCCAGTCTCCAGTTTCCCCATTTCTCAACATTGGATGCGAATCTAAACGCATAAAGACATGATTATGAATCTCAACAACTCTCAGAACTATGAAAAGTCTTGCCCGCAAAAAGATTCATAAGTAAGTAAGTAATTCAAGCATGTAAGAAAGGATTTTTTCAGTTGGTACGACATAAACTAATCCGTTTACAAAACCCACCAAACAGAGCATTGTAATATTACTCAGTTCCGAACCAGTTCTTGTAATTAAAGAGACACAATGTATACTCATCAACTACTCCAGTTAGGATCCTCTCGTGTATACAACAAAATCCAATATTCAATGTGAGAAAAATCTAAAGTGATTACCTTTACTGGCGCTGATGAGGAAGAAACCATCAGGCGTAATTGTGCTGTAGAACAAATCCACAACAGGTCTCGAATGGCCGTGGCACACAAGTGGAAAGGTGACCTTTTTCTTATCCATTTATAACAAAACAACAATGGAAAAACCCTAGCCGCTAATCGAGAGAAGAACCCAATGCCCTAAGAAGAATTTCAAATCCTTTCAGATTGAAGAAAAGGGTTTTTCTAATTCAAGCGATTTCAAGGTAGATTCCGAGACGAATTACGCTAAGAATTCAAAAGGGTCTAACTTTTGTTTTTCTATTTTCTACAAATATATTGGGAGAAAAATCCCGAATCTAATAACTTCGTTCGATCTACACTTGATAGAGAAATCTGCAGCTACAGTTAAATGCTGCTTACCGAAAATTCTACAGACAAAAAAATGAGAAAAAAAAACAGGTCAAGAGGAAATTGTAGGAATGGATGCTTTATTTGTACAAACAGACTTGTAAACCTGTTTTAGGGATTTCTATCGGAAGAACTGTTCAAGAACATAACTTGTACTTGTTGAAAAAAAAAAAATATATATAGTTTGTATTATACTTCCTATATTTTTCAATTCTCACATTAGCGACCCTATATTTTCGGATTTACATATTTATCCCATCTCACAAAAATTGCATTTTTTTTTTCCTAGTTTGGAGTTTACCTTTTTGAAATCACTTTACATTTTGCAGAAGAATGTTAGCCAATTGACATGAATATTCACATAATGCATTACATAAATAAACCACAAGCATGACTTACAACGCTAACACACACACACAAGCGTATAACCAATAGTTCAAATGATCGACCAAACAAAATAAATTTATAGCTCAAATGTATATCAATGTTCTTAAGGGTAAACAAACACAATTTAACGGTACAATGGAGTGTTAATGTTGATTATGAAGAGAATCTATGTCGATTATGAGAGGCAAAGAGTGATCAATTGTTAGCGGATTTATTGGAGATGATTTAGGAATTAACATATTTTGCTAATTGATTATAAATGAGAGTAGTTCAGGAAAGTAGCTTATTCTCTGATATTCTTTCATTGTAATATATATGCTTGTATTGTGGTTGATAATAAACACAGAGAAATTTCCAAAAGATTGAACCCTGTTTTACATCAATGTTTGGTCCATGAGCGATAATCCCAAGAGGGTTTATAGAAGGGAAGCTTCTGTAATAGTTTTGTTTTATATGATCCATCTTTATAGTCTGCAGCTACAGTTAAATGCTGCTTACCGAAAATTCTACAGACAAAAAAATGAGAACTAGAAAGAAGATAAAAAAAACAGGTCAAGAGGAAATTGTAGGAATGGATGTTTTATTTGTACAAACAGACTTGTAACCTGCTTTTAGGGATTTCTATAGGAAGAGAACATAACTTGTACTTGTTGAAAAAACGAAAAAAAAAAAGAGAACATAATTTGTATTATACTTCCTATATTTTTCAATTCTCGCATTTTGCGACCCTATATTTTCGGCTTTACATATTTATCCCATCTCACAAAAATTGCATTTTTTTTTGTCCTTAGTTTGGAGTTTACCTTTTTAACACCACTTTACATTTTGACATGAATATTCACACAATGCATTACATAAACCACAAGCATGACTTACAACGCTAACACACACACACAAGCATATAACCAATAGCTCAAATGATCGACCAAAAAAAAAAAACTAATAGCTCAAATGTAAAACAATGTTCTTAAGGGTAAACAAACACAATTCAACGGTACAATGGAGTCTTAAATGTTGATTATGAAGAGAATCTATGTCGATTATGAGAGGCAAAGAATGATCAATTGTTAGCAAATTCATCGAAGATGATTTATGAATTAACATATTTTGTTAATTGATTGTAAATGAGAGTAGTTCAGGAAAGTAGTTTATTCTATGATATTCTTTTTTGTAATATATACGGTTGTATCGTGGTTGATAATAAACACAGAGAAAATTTCAAAAGCTTGAACCCTGATTTACATCAATGTTTGGTCCATGAACGATAATCCCAAGAGGGTTTATAGAGGGAAAGCTTATGTAATAGTTTTGCTTTATATGATCCATCTTTACGGTACTGCTCAATCCCGCGATTTGGAAGATCTCTTTCGTGTAGTTGAAAAGATTTGAATGCTTTCTTACGAGTCTTTTATCGCATTTGAAGATCATTGTGTAAGCCTGCAAAATAAATTCTCAATGCATACTGGTAAACTGTAAATAGAAAACCTAAAACATAAATCAATTGAGCTAAAAGAACCTGGTCAAATCTTATGAGAGTGACAAATAACCGAATATTTGGTTCAGTCAAAGTGTTTCCGCAAAGAAACCGTTGATTTCTGAGTATTTCTTCGCATATGTCCAATGCAACAAACAATTGCTTCACTGCCTTCAAAGAGAAACAAAACTTGTTGAAATCAATTCTTAAATTAGCATATTGATAATTGTTAAGTTACATGAGCTTCCAACTCAAAACCAATTGGCAATGAGTGGATTGACCCATATCATTTATATATTAGTGTTGGTCCCTTTATATTTCCGATGTGGGATCCTAACAATAATATGTTGCAATGTTGCTTTACCTCATCATTAGCATATTGAAACCAAAACATTAGTTAAATCAAGGTGCAGCTCAACAACATACTTTTCTGATAAGAACTTAATCAAGAATTAGCACATGAACATAAAGGGTGATTACAATAATGAAAGTAAGATACGATTCGATCAGAAACTGACCAGGATGATGTAGGGAGTCTTCATTTGTTGTAATCGATGGTAACTAATTGGCGTGGAGAAGAAACTTATTGGATTATAGATAAGAAAGAAAAGTCTTTGCCTTTTGACAAATGTTGCTATTATCAGGATATATATTCGATAAGTAAGTTCAAACTAATTTAAGATTTATGATTTAATGTTTAGGAGCATTCGGATTATTCATATTCGTTCGATTACAATATTTCAAGTTTTGGATAGTTCGGATATGGAAAATATATATAACTATATTTTGGTTCGGAATGGTAATTCAGGTTATTTTGAATTTCAGTTATTTCGGTTTGTTCAAATTGTGTTAGTGGAATTAACTCTTAAGCAAGAAAACAAGACGTGTAATTAACAAAGACCAAAGAGCTAATTAACAAGACTTTACAAACACAAAAGACCATGCACCATCCAACGGTTCTAATGAAAAAAGGAGCACCGATAGAAGATAGTCTGCACCATACAGGAACATGGAAAGAAGAAAGAAACGCATTTTCGATTCGACGAATTGTTTATGATTTATTCATTCATCTCCAGATCTGACCCGAACTTGTTTAATCCTCGACCCGCCCGGAGATATCAGAGGCAAGCCGAGATGCAATCGCGGAATGATACATAACTTCGTGGAACGTGGAAGCTTCTGCGATTTTCTTCCTCAACTGCCGAGCTTTCTCCTCCGTCAGACAACCGCGGCGGATCTTCTGACCGGAAACGTGACCCGACCCGGAGATATCGGTTTTACCCACGGAGGAGCTTTCGATGTTGAGGTAATCGGGATCGGAGGATAACCCGAAGAGAGGAGCCCACCATTTATCAGATTTCTTGCGGTTCGAATCCGGGTTTTTTATGGATCCGGATCCGGAAGATGCTCGGATCGTGATCGGAGCGGCATAACATATAATCGAAGCCATAGAAAGAGAAAATGCAGATGGGAAAGTAACGTGATCCGTGAGAAGAGTTTGGGATTTCAAGAAGATGAAGATGGATAAATGAGATTTCTAGGGTTTCGAATTATATAGGCTTACACATGGAGATGAGAGAGAATGTGGTACGTTGGATATGTACATTACAAAGCTTTTGTTGCGTTGTGCACGGAGATTTTAGTTGGACGCTCACACATTGGATCGTGGCTTCGAGAGATGGATAAGTCTAAACGCGTGGAACGCTTTTTTGTGCTTTTTTTAAATCGTCAACTTGCAGCGTCTTGATCTGCTACTTTTCTAAAAGACGAGTTTTTTTTTTTATTATTTTAAAACGTGAAAGAGCCGTTTGATTTTTATGCAATCAAACGTGTGTTATTTAGATTAGCTTCTCATTTCTGCAGATTCAATGATTGATAGTTCATTTATGCTCTACAAAAAGATGAGTGTTTTCTTCTACTCAGAGATACAATCTCCATTATGTCATACTTGGATTACTGACAAGTTCATAATAAGCTTGTTCACAAGTCCAATGCTGAAACTTGCAAATTCTTGGATTAGTGGTGATTTTTTATCATCTACAAGCACAAAATCAAGAGATGAAAGAAATACATTTTCAGTTTAGAAGGACAAGAAGATCAGCAAGGCCAGCTGTTTTATTTGTCAACTAATCCCTAAAGAGATTTGACTACAGCATAACAGTTTGTTAGATCTCATCTTCCATGCCCTTTCAATATAGTGTGGGTAACGAACATAAAAATTGATGACTTCCTTAAACTGGGGACTCCAATAGCTGATGATGTTTCCATTGAAACAGGCATAAATGCCCCAAAACCTGGAGTAGACGGCGAGATATCCGGCAACGGTAAGTCCCGGTTTAGGTATTGCACCACTTGTCCCATCGCAGGCCTTGTTTCTGGTATAGCATTTGTGCAGAGCAACCCAAGTTTCAGAACCATCTTTCCAGCATTCGAAGACCCACTTGACCAAATATTGCTTTCCGACTGGCAGCTCAGGTTCCACAGGTCGCCTTCCACAAGTTACTTCAAGAAGGAAAGCACCCAAGGCATACACATCGGTTTTCGTAGAAGTTCCCATTGTTATTAGCTCAGGTGCCATGTAACCTATGGTTCCCACAGCGGCTGTTGCAGATAGGTTGGCTCCATGGTCGTGAAACTTGGCCATGCCAAAATCACCTAACCTCCCATTGAACTCAGAATCTAACATGACGTTAGAAGCTTTTATATCTCGGTGCAAAACAACTTGATGGGCTCCTGTATGCATGTAGTTGAGAGCTGATGCAATGTCCTTAAGAATAGAAATCCTTTGAAACCATGAAGGAGATGGGTTTCCATCAAGAAACAAGTACTGGTCAAGACTACCGTTGGGCATGTACTCAGAGACAAGAAGTAACTCACCTTTTCTCCTGCAATACCCGAGAAGAGGAACCAAGTTCCGATGCAGTAAATTTTCCATAGTTACAACTTCTGCCACAAACTGTTTCATTCCTTGCTCTGCATCGTGGGACAATCTTTTTACAGCTATATGCCTGCCTACGGACAGAGTTCCTTTGTAGACTTTTCCAAACCCACCTTGCCCAACAAGACTATCTTTGCGAAACCCATTTGTTGCTTTGTACAGAGACTTGTAGGAGAATCGGTGTGGCCCATATTCCTTTTCCCACAACTCTCTTATCTCTGCGTACTTGTTTCTCCTGTACCAATAAACTCCTCCAAGAACCATCAGTACTAGGATCACCGATAAGATGACCAAACCAATAAGCGGTGGAGTTAATTTGTGTTTTTCCTCTTTAGGAAGAGGAACATGAGGGAGTTTAGAGAGGTCCAAGGTCTGCAATAGTTCTCTGCTTCTACTAAAACTCCACCCGAGTATATAATGGTTACTAGTCGAGGGACTCCCTGTTGATGCAGAGAACCCAACATACATCTTATCTTGAAAAATTTCTGAATGATTGATGGTTGTTGATATAAGAGGCCGACTTGGTTTCTGGATTTTTGTAGGGGCCAGTGAAACATTTAGCAACGATCCGTCGTAATCAACCCAGACCTGGATAGGCTCCCCACTCAGGAGATTGATGCTTATGTTTTCTCCTAGGGCACTGGAAAAGTAAGATGGGAGAGCAGATTCAACGGATGTCAGGTTGTTCACATCAATTCCAACATGAGGCTTGTCCAACTCATGAAACTCTAATGTCTTAACAGTGTCGAGTTCAATAGCTAGCAGATGAGAAGAGGAAGCCCCATTTGTTGAGCTGTTGAAGACTCCCAAATACTGAGTTGCGTATGCATGAGAGAGATCCATGGAAGGAGATACAACAAAGGCAATCCCATGGCCACCATTAGCTCCCAACTTAGGAGGCACCAGCGCGCACACAAAATGTGTATAGAACGAGAGTGATGAAGATGGATCAAAATCAAATGGCTGCTTGAAGAAAGCATGACCCATTTGCAACTCTGTAGCATTTGTCAACTCCAAAAGCCCACCCGGTAGGATCCTGGCAATCCCATCATGAAAAAGATCTGCTTGATCAAAGCCATTGTAGACAAACCTTGTTTCTTGTTGACTTGACATGCAAATAAGATAAACGCAAGAGAAGATCAAAACCAGATGCAGTCTGCAAGCCATGGTTACTGAAGAAGATAATTTTTTTGTTTGTCTCCAGTCGAAAAACTAGGTCTATAGTCATAACTCAATTATCAACGTTCAATTTAAACAAGAAGTCAAACTCAATTTTCAACGTTCAATCTCCTCCAAATTTCCTAGCCTTTGCTAAGGAGTTGTTGTCAGCCAATGCAAATATATTCTCGAATGTCACATTTAAGTTGACTTCATATAATAATATTATCAAAGATGACCATAGTTATTGTATAATCTTGTACCGCAGGAGAAACATCTTATTGTCTACACTGGTTATTCCAAGGTCAACTGAAGCAAACAAATCATACAATCCTTGATAACCGTGTTGCATAATATATAGAATCCGTCATGTAAATTGAATACTGCCAGAGAAATACTTCCCTCTTGCAGAAATAGTTCATGCTACTCCCATAGGAATCGCATATGCCTTGAGTACAAAAGCTGGTTCTAGCATTCAGAAAGTCAAGAATTAGATAACACATATATATATATTCAATGTTGTGATCCTAATCCAACGCACTTTTCTTGGTCAATCTTTGAACTATGTAACGTTCCAAAGCAAGTGTAATCAAGAGGCAAATTCTGTCGGTTTTTTTTTTCATATTAAGTATCAATAATTTGACTAAGCAAAAATAGCTGACAAAGTCAGGACTTTGTGAACTTTTTTTGTTTTATAGCAAAAATAGCAATCCCGTCATGAAAAAGATCTGCTTGATCGAAAAGTTATTATAGACAAAACTAGGTTTTTGTCGACATGACACGCAAACCAGAGAAGATCACCACCTAATTCAGTCTGCAAGCCATTGCTACTGAAGAAGAGTCTGGAAATTTAAGGATCAATTTTTCTCTGCGGCAACAAGCAATCTCTGGAGCTGCATAACAAGGTATAAAAAATAATTTCATTTCATTCAAATTGAAAATGAAACTAAATTAAATAAATTTAAATTCAGTTAAAAAAAAGTTAGAAAAATAAATAAAAAGAAATTAAGTTTTAAAATAAAATAAAATAATTTTTAATAAAATCAAAAAATAAATTTTTTTTAAAAAAATAGAACAAATAATTAAATAATAAATAAAGTTAAAACTAAAGTAAAATTAAATTAAATTTAACTAAAAAAAATAAATTAAAATTTAAAAATTAATTATGTATATTAATTCATCAATATTTTTTTAAAAACAAATTCATTGATCTTTTATTAATTATTAAATATAGACATTTAAAAAAAAATCTCATAAATTTAAAAATTTGAATTATAATAAGAGAAATTGATCAAAATAACACTTTTTGAAAACTTTCTCACCAAACTAGCACCCTAATAAAAAGCCCCATTTTTAGCATTCATTAAAGATTAAAGAGGCAAAAGACTATTTTACCTATAATATCATTCTGAGAATTAATAAAAAAAAAACAATTTCTCACACACAGAACAACGATCATCATCGTCGGTGATCTGTTTCGATCATTTTTTCAATCCAAAGAGTCATCAACCTCCACGACAACGAGCTTTTCGGCTCGATCCCGGCTCAGCTCTTCAATGCGACGGCGCTTCATAGTCTCTTCCTCTACGGGAACAATCTCTCTGGTTCTCTGCCTCCTTCGATCCGTACCCTTCCCAGGCTTCAGAACCTCGATTTGTCGGGAAATTCGCTCTCTGGAACTCTCTCTCCGGATCTCAACAAGTGTAAACAGCTCCAGCGGTTTCCTATCCTTACAATATAATTTTTGTAAGGATAGGAAACGAAAAGCTCAAAACAGGAAAATAAGAGATCTCTCATCATTTCCCTTGAACGAACCTTCTAGGGCTACCCAATTTCCGATTTCGATTTATGTTCTCCGATTCATCCCGTTTAATCGATCTCAAGGGTTCGCCATCGTTTGCTCTCCATGGATGCTCGCAAGAGAGGACGCCCTGAAGCTGGCTCATACAACTCTAATGGCGGATTCAAGAGGTCTAAGCAAGGTTAGCTCTTTCAACCCTCACAGCTTATTCTTCTTCCTATAGTCTCCAATTGGGTTTTCCGAATTCGAGATCTTCACGACTGGAGAGAAAATTTTGGTATTTTAGTCAGATTTGTTCATGTATAGTTGCATTGTTCTTGCAATTTGTGATCTGTCTTGAAGTGTATTCGTTTTGAAATTTTACTGAAAACAGAATAAGAGAAGGCTTTTCTCTGGTAAAACTAGGAGGAAAGGGAAAGCTTTGGCTGTTCCTTTCTCATTTGGTGGCTATATTCTTGTGTTGTGTTCTCTTTCCTTGGTTCACTAGAGAGATTACTCGAAAACCCTTTTTTGTCTTCTTTAATCTAAAATTTCCTTAATTGTTCAGTAAGAGTTGGTTTTCTACTGCTATAGCTCTCAATTCTGGAGCCAATGGCTATGGAAAAAGGTCTCTTCTAGAATTATTGTTGTGTTGTCCATACTCTTTAGCTACTTCTGAAGATTTTCTTTTTTTCTTTTTAGCACCATCTTCAACTTCTGATAATGCATCACTGTCGTCACAGTCATCGGGATTTTCCACACTGCTAGCAGACTTCTTTACCTTAATCCCTCGAATTACATTAGCTCCAATGTTGGACGCTGACATACCAGCCTGTTTACAAAGATTGTTATTAATAGGTATATCACAGCTTTTACCGAAATCAAGGAGGAGCATAACATTGAGAATTAGAAAGCAGATAAAAAAATAGAAGCTCGATGGACCTCGAAATTTCGTTGGCTACCCAGTGCACACATGTACAGTATAAGGTCCACGAATAAGACTTTAAAGGGACAAACTACAGAAGTACGGGGGCAACAAATATATTCTCTAGAAAAAGGCGAGTATAGCCTTCAACCAAATAGAATGTCAAGGAAATAATACTACAGAAATGGGAACTGTTAAATAAAGGCATTGTCAACGGTATTATTTATCTTCAAACGCCAAAACCAGTTGTGAAAGTTATTGTTCTTTAGAAAAAAGAAAATGAAAAAAACAGGAGCATACTGACATTGATGGCATTCGGTTAATGATGCTTTTTAAGGCACTTTCACACGCACACTAAACTACAGAGCAAACATCAGGTTAAATGGAATAAATCAAAACCTACAACTCCAATCAATAAATGAAAACGGACTAGATTCTCATTTATACATACCATAAAAAAACTTTAAGAGAACATACCATGCGAACCCATCCGAACATAGGCTTCTCTAGTTTAGGAGGTTTTGCTTTGCAAGGCACACAGGTCTTTGATTTCAACCTCAAAAATGTATTCATGAAGACATTCCGAAATACGTTATATATGTTCCTAAATACGTTTTATTTTCAAGAAATGATCAGTTTCATCATTTGTTCATTTAGAAAGTCTTTCCGAAATACGTTATATATGTTCCTAAATACGATTCATTTTCAAGAAATGATCATTTTCATCATTTGTTCATTTATGAAGTCTTTCCGAAATACGTTATATATGTTCCTAAATACGTTTCATTATCAAGAAAGGATCAGTTTTCATCATTTGAATCTTTCTTTATTTCTTTGTGTAGACAAAACAACAACACATTTGTTCTAATCCTTTCTCGGAGATGGGGATTTTGTACCGCAGAAAGACTGTTCCTTCCGACCTGTCATCCAGGATTCAAACGCATAGTCAGATTGATCTTAATAGCTGCAAACAGCTTGTCTGACAAAAACAAACGCTCAAGGTTTTAAGTCCGATCGGCGGATCTGGGGAAACGGAATATCCCGGCGACGGCCGTGAACGAGTCTCGTCATCTTCCTCCATGGATTAGTGAATAAAGCTATGGCGAGGATTGTCGGAGGCTCTGAAAAGGAGTAGTGACCAATAAGCGACGACGACGGCGGAGTTCTCCTTCTCTCTTGACACTCTAACCGTAATCACCACCGAATTCTTGCTGAGATTCGGGTTCATTCGTCCGTAATTACAGGCGCATTATCTGGCTGAGATTCGGGTCCATTCGCAGTTACCGGCTCGAAGTCTGATTCTCAGGGCCGAGAAGATCGAATTTCAGAGAACTGGAGGCTTGGAACGATGACCAAATGAGAAATAGAGAGAGTATTGTTTAATTAAAAAACAAATGCTATGTTTGTGATTTTCACCCTTGGGTGCTAAATTATTGAACTTTAAGTTTTTTGGTGCTATTTTGTAGAATTGCCCTTATAATAATATAACGACCAGTCATCCAAATTTTCTTATTTAAATTTTTATTGATGTATATTTGCATTTTTTTAATCTAAAAATCATAAAATATCATATATTTTAAAACATAAAATTTTGAATTAAAAATAAATAAAAATCTTAGCGACCTAGGATGTCAAAATGGGTCAAATGGGTGATCAATGACCCTAATGAGTCATACGTAAATGAGTCATGGGTAACCAATCAAAATTATATGGGTCATGAGTCAAATGGATGACCCATGAATCATAAAAAAATATTTAATTAAATATTATTAATAATTTTGAGAAATAAAAAAATTAAAAATAATAAATAATATTATAATATATTTATATTATGAATCGACAAATTTTCTTTAATTATCGTAAATTTTTAATGAATTCGTCAAACCATTTATTTGACGGAAAATGTGAAATTACGTTTTTGGCGGAAAAACGCGGAATCGCGTTTTAAGCGGAAAAACATGGAATTCCATTTTTGGCGGAAAAATGTGAAATCACGTTTATGGCAGAAAAACACAGAATCGAGTTTTTGACGGGAAAATGTGAAATCACGTTTAGGCGGGAAACACGTTTTTTGGGAGGAAAACGCGGAATCGCGTTTTTGGCGAAAAAACGCGAAACCGTGTTTTTGGCGAAAAAACGCGAAACCGTGTTTTTTGGCGGGAGAAAGCAGAATCACATTTTTGGCGGAAAAATGTGAAATCAATTTTTTGACGGGAAAAAGCGGAATCACGTTTTTGGTGGAAAAATGCGGGATCGCGTTTTTGGCGGAAAAATGTGGAATCGCGTTTTTTAGCGGGAAAAATTTGAAATCGCATTTTTTGGCAGGAAAATGCGGAATCGCGTTTTTATCGAGAAAATGCGAAATCATGTTTTTTGGCGGAAAAATATGAAATCGTGTTTTTGGCTGAAAAACACGGAATCATGTTTTTGGCGGGAAAATGTGAAATGACGTTTTTGGCGGGAAAATGATGGATTATTGCTTTTTTGAAAAAAAAAATTGACCCATTATGGTCATGGGTCATAGGTCAAAATTGGATTACCCATGATGCATTACCCATTTTGACACCCTTAGAGCATCTGCATTGGTGAGATACCCATAGGGTGTCTCAACAATGTAATATTATTATTTTTAGTTTAATTTAACATGAGAACCTTTCTCTAAAGGTGTCAAAATGGGCCATGGCGATGCTCGGGCCGTTCGTGGCGGTGGTTGGATGGTTTTTGAAAGATGATTGAAAGGAAATCAAAAATTAGACAGATGACTCATAAATTCATAATTGATAGTTCAACAAATAACATACGTGTATGATGTATGAATGTCGCGATGGAACTTTTCAGTTTGTTCTGATTTTTATATTGTTGAATTTTTATAATCGGTTTTTATATTTTTTACAAATGTTTTAAGATTGGATTGGTTTTGATGTTGTGGATTAAAAACTATCGTTAAATAGTAAAAACAAGTGTATAATCTCCCTAGTGGTTGAATGATTGATTATCGGCTTATCTTTGTATTGATATCGCCAGGCTCTGTTTTTATTAACTAGTCTACATTGCTTTGTTTTTCTGCTCAAACTTTCAAATATTTCCAGATTTTGTAAAAATATTTTTTTTTGTTGATTAAAAACAACATTATGGCAAAAATAGACAACAAAATAGTCTTCGTATGGATTGACAGTTTTCCCATAAATCATTCTTTTTTTTTTTAAGTTATAACTAGACTAGATTAGGACTCGTGTATAAGCGGGTTTATAGTTTAGTATTTTATAATCCGTATAACAAAACTATAAATGGAAAAATAAAAAACAAAATTAGATAACCCGAGAAATTAAATAATATAAAGTTGAGATTATCAACGCGAAACCACCGATAGAAAATCCTAACAATATTTTTTTTTCATTTTAATTCTCTTGTTTTTGATTATATTATTTGTTTTTAATTAAATTTTGTCACATATTTTCAAATATTTAATAACATGAACAAATAGAACCAGAAGGATTTTTTTTTATGTTATTAACTTTGTCATTTAGGATAAACTTAAATTATCTAATTTTTATTTTTATTTAGTAACTTTACCTTTTATAATTAGGACTCGTTTATAAACTCTTCCACATTTTCCTTTTTTATAGTCATTTTGGCTTTTAGAATAAAATGTATTTTTCTTTTTGTTTACTAACTTTATATTTTAAAATTATGAATCAATTATAATTTTTTTATTGCTAATATTATGTGGCAAAATTTAACTGAAAATAATTGTTATACGTGTTAAAATCTAGATTAGTCCCCGCGTATACGCGAAGTTTATAATTTAAATTTTATAATTCATGAAAAAACGTAAAAACGAAAAAGTGAATCATCCGTGAAAATAAATAAAATAAAATTGAGAATGTCGATTCGAAATCATACACCGATAGAGAAGCCTAAAAGAATAATAATTATTTACTTATTTTCAATCTTTTACTTTTTTCTAATGGATTCTAATTAAAATTTGTCACATGTTTCCAAATATTTAGTTTTTCCTATTCATATTTGAATTATGCTTATGAAGTATTTATTATGATAAATTTAATTTTTCTATTTTTACTTTTGCTTAGTAACTTTATCTTTTCGGATTACAGTAAGTATAATAATAGGGTTTTTTCACGAAGGGCACCAAAAATAAGGGTTTATATGGTTTTATATAGTTTTAAGAGGATTTATATGGTTTTATATAGTTTTAAATTTATCATATAAAACCATATAAATTCAATTAAAACACCTGATATCCAAATAATGTAGCTTCGGCCAAATACTATTTACCAATATCCAATAAACAACTAAGTAGATAACAACTATAATATGAAAGCTAACATTTGATTTGTAAACCATATTGGTAAAATGTTTTAAATGATTCATAAGACTTTAATGTATTATATATTAAAAGGAGAATAATTATTATTTTTTTGGACGAACCTCTAACGTATACACTTAAAAGGAGAATAATTTATTAAGAAAGGAAATACAACATTCTCAGGCCCATTACGTATTAAACCCGGCCCATTTAAATGAAACAAGCCTCGGGTAAGTGCGTACGGACCTGAGGATGATTTAAAAGGAGAATTGTTTTTTTTTTTTTTTACTAAACTGTAAGGAAAATAATAGGGTTTTAGAACGACGGCCACCAAAGGTAATTGAGAAAGTTTCCATTCTCGATTCACTTGACTAACTATCTTTTTCGACTTCAAACCATCGTTTCGAATTCAAAAGCATCAAAAATTTGTCTCGATTTTTATAATCTGTAAACTCATATTTAATTGGGAAAGTTTCTTCCTTTCTCGATTTCTCTTGTTTATTTTGTCGATTTTGCATGAATTTGGGTTGTTAAAGCAAACGAAAACGAAACCTTGTGCAAAGGTTAGATAGTGCATGCATTTTCTGAATTTAGTATCTCTGTTTAATTACTTAAGTATGTAGATCAAATTACATGTATCTCAGGTCTCTCAATCTGTGTGTTACTGTTGACTGCAATATGTTACATTTTTCATTACTTTAGTATGTAGATCAAATTACAGTCTTCGAAGAATTTGTTGAATATTTTACATTTTTTCTTTCTTACTTAGTCTCAACAGTTCTTTCTATCTCTAGTAAACTTGATTTCAGTAAACTTGATTTCAGTAAACTGTATTCCACCAATTCAATTTTTTAAACATTTTTTGCTTTCTTTCTTAGGCAATCTGTTGAAATCTAGTTTCTAAAGAAGAGTTATGTGTAATTGTGGGGATGTTTCATAAATTTTAGGTACAATCTGTTGAAATCTAGTTTCTAAAGAAGAGTTATATGTGTTCTGTTTTAAAGGTTTTAAAGGTATCTATAAGGTCTTGTAAATACAATTTTAAACGTATAAGGTCTTGTAAATACAATTTTAAATGTCTAAGGTCTTGTAAATATTTTTGATATTTGAATATTAAAATCCTCTTTCTTTTTGCAGGATGGAATCTGTTCAGAGAATAAGTTTGCCCAAAAGATTGTTCAAGCCTGGCACTGAACCAGGTGGGAAACACTTTGAAAGAATATTCAAACATTGTAATCTGAAAATGGTGAATACTGTTCGCGATGCATTAACCGGTCCTGATTTCAAAACATTGGAGCAATCGTTTCTGAGTCCAATCATACAGATGGCACAACAGAACAAAGTTCAGTTCTCAAGGCATGTGATTCACCACCTTCTCCTAAGAAGGATATTGACAAAGAACAAGAAGGAATTGTGGTTTTCTTTTGGAGATCAACCAATGCGGTTTTCCCTAAGAGAATTCTTCCTTGCTACCGGACTGCCGTGCAAGGCCGAGGCTGAGCCAAAGAGAAAGAATAAGATTGATAGAACATTGATAAATGGATGAAGGGTGGAAAGAAATTAAAAGAGCTGGTTACTGTTCTGCAAAACGGCAAAAAAAAGATGAGCTCTGATGAGAAAATTCGACTAGGAGCTCTAATAATTGTGGAGGGTTGTGTGCTAGCCAACAGTCCGGCCAACCTAATTCCAGAAGATAATCTGTTGCGAGTTAGAGATTTCCAAGAGTTTTGCTGTTTTCCTTGGGGCAAAATGGCTTACAAGTCACTGGTGGACAGTGTTAAAACCCTTGATACACATCAGTTGTCAAGAGAACAGTATGGTATTTCTGGGTTTAGCTATGCACTTTAGTTGTGGGCATTATCCTCGGTGGATAAGCTCGGAATGTTCTTTGGGACCGAAGGTGATGTAGTTTCCCCTTTGTGTTTACACTAGGTAGAAACTAAAATACCATCTGAGGACGAGGTAATAAAAGTTGCAACTATAGAAAAGGTAAAACCCGACTCTTTTAATTTGTTTATATATGAACCAAAACCAAAACCAAACCTAACCTGAAAATATAAAAGAGCCGGGCTTACAGTCTAGTTTAAAATAAAAAAGTAGAAACTATATAAAACCATATCTCTCACCCATCTTTTAACCAAAACCAAACCTAACCTGAAAATATAAAAGAGTCGGGCTTTACCTTTTCTGTAGTTGCAACTTTTATTACCTCGTCCCCAGATGATATTTTAGTTTCTACCCAGTGTAAACACAAAGGGGAAACTACATCACCTTCGGTCCCAAAAAACATTCCGAGCTTATCCACCGAGGACAATGCCCACAACTGAAGTGCATATAGCTAAACCCAGAAATACCATACTGTTCTCTTGACAACTGATGTGTATCAAGGATTTTAACACTGTCCACCAGTGACTTGTAAGCCATTTTGCCCCAAGGAAAACGGCAAAACTCTTGAAAATCTCTAACTCGCAACAGATTATCTTCTGGAATTAGGTTGGCCGGACTGTTGGCTAGCACACAACCCTCCACAATTATTAGAGCTCCTAGTCGAATTTTATCATCAGAGCTCATCTTTTTTTTGCCGTTTTGCAGAACAGTAACCAACTCTTTTAATTTCTTTCCACCCTTCATCCATTTATCAATGTTCTATCAATCTTCTTCTTTCTCTTTGGCTCAGCCTCGGCCTTGCACGGCAGTCCGGTAGCAAGGAAGAATTCTCTTAGGGAAAACCGCATTGGTTGATCTCCAAAAGAAAACCACAATTCCTTCTTGTTCTTTGTCAATATCCTTCTTAGGAGAAGGTGGTGAATCACATGCCTTGAGAACCGAACTTTGTTCTGTTGTGCCATCTGTATGATTGGACTCAGAAACGATTGCTCCAATGTTTTGAAATCAGGACCGGATAATGCATCGCGAACAGTATTCACCATTTTCAGATTACAATGTTTGAATATTCTTTCAAAGTGTTTCCCACCTGGTTCAGTGCCAGGCTTGAACAATCTTTTGGGCAAACTTATTCTCTGAACAGATTCCATCCTGCAAAAAGAAAGAAGATTTTAATATTCAAATATCAAAAATATTTACAAGACCTTAGACGTTTAAAATTGTATTTACAAGACCTTATACGTTTAAATTTGTATTTCCTTTCTTAATAATTATTCTTCTTTTAAGTGTATACGTTAGAGGTTCGTCCAAAAAATAATAATTATTCTCCTTTTAATATATAATACATTAAAGTCTTATGAATCATTTAAAACATTTTACCAATATGGTTTACAAATCAAATGTTAGCTTTCATATTATAGTTGTTATCTACTTAGTTGTCTATTGGATATTGGTAAATATTTGGCCGAAGCAACATTATTTGGATATCATGTGTTTTAATTAAATTTATATGGTTTTATATGATAAGTTTAAAACTATATAAAACCATATAAATCCTTTTAAAACTATATAAAACCATATAAATCCTTATTTTTGGTGCCATTCGTGAGAAAATCATATTATTATACTTAAAGTCTAGTTTAAAATAAAAAAGTAAAAACTATATAAAACCATATCTCTCACCCATTTCTTCCCTTTTTCGCCAACATCCAGAACATCAGGGAAAGGTCCATCGACATACTCTTTGAAATCCCATAAATTAATACTCGATAAATTAATAATCACTATAAATTAATAAATTTTTCTGATCCCGAGTTGAACCAGTGTAAAATTTAACACAATTCGATAAGATAATAAGATAATATTTTTTTTTTGAAATCCCTATGTAAATTTATGGTCCCAATAATATGATAAATTAATAATTATAAATCTTATGCATACATACCTAAGACAATTTAGTAAAATATGAATCTATTTTTGAATATTGAAAAGTCGTGTTGTTTCCATTTCAGCCTTCATGGTTCTATTTTTATCAGAGTGGTCGATAAAAGTACTAAACTAACAATTTATTCTTCCTTAGCTGGATCGTTTGCAAAATTTTGGCCATTTGCAAAGTTTCAAGTAACTATTGCAAAGATAATGTCATTAAATTTCATCAAGAAATCTTCTCTCTTTCCCATGATACAATATCCAATTGCGATGTATATATAATCTATTCAAATAAAATAAAATTTAAAAGATTATGCACAAAACTTTTTTATCTCTATAAATTAATANAATAATTATTAATTTATCGATAAATTAATAATTATTAATTTATCGATTAATTAATACCTCTATAAGATAATAAAATTTTGAAGTCCCCAAAAATATTAATTTATAGAGGTTTTACTGTATATTTGTTTCTACATACGTTATGGATGGGCATGATGTATCAGTTTCGTATTTTTTTTTTTAACCTTAAAATTATGTTATACGTTCTCTGAAGAATACCTAACATTAAAGAATGCTTATGTTTGGGATGTTTGGGATAAATACGGACTACGTGGACGAATTATGTGATGTTATATGTCATTTATGGCTTTTTTGCAGGTATGATCCCATGGGTCAAATTAGATCTTATATGGACCTACAATTCAAGTAACCCAGACTTTTGCACCGGGCCCTAAAACCTATGAAACCAAGAGACCCGGCATCGACCACTGGCCCCTGGACTCGTTGTATCTGGCAGTATAGGTCACACTATTAGATGCGAGAAGGTTATGGACTGAGTGGCCACGAGGAGGATAAGTCACCTTTCCCAGCCTCGCAGAGGTGCTAGTGATATGGATTTCACGAGACCTAGGAAGAGTGACTTTCACAGGTTACGGAAAACAAGGCACTCGGAGACCATACAACCCTGACAGTCTGATCCCTGGTATCAAGGGAATCAGGCCATGTACGCAAACCATTTAGGCGTGAATAAACAATTTGATTCATGTAGTTTTCCCTCTAATAGACAATAAGAATATATTCAAATAGGTTCCCATGCTACTGACAACCCGCAGAACATGCAATTAATGTCGTATGCTTACACCAGAAAGGAGAAAGTGATAACACGCGGAGCATAGGGAATAGCAACGGTATGAGAGACGTCCATACCCCGTCTGATCCGCTGATTCTAGTTCGTACAATAAGAGAGATGTCGGCGTAGAAGGGCTTGGTCTAGCAACTGGCGAATACATCCAAGAAAAGTATGTGAGAAGTCAGACGAGTACTGGGTACACGACCCATTCAACGGATCTGAAATCCAACCCGATAACCCGACGACTAAGGATCCAACCCGGTATACTAATTCGGGCTAGGTAAAACTAGGCATGGGCATTCGGTTTATCCGTTCGGGTTCGATTCGGGTATTTTAGTTATAAGGTATTTCGGGTATAGACCTTTAGTAACCACATAGGAACCGATAAAATTTTGGGTCATATCGGTTCGGGTCCTTTTGGGTTTGGTTCGGTATGTTTACTTGATTTTGGAACCGAAAACAGTCGGTTCCGGTTGGTTACTTTGTAACCATATTTACCCGATTGTACTCACAAAATAACTGTATAAACCATAAAATCCAAAAATGGAATCGACCAGTCTGGCGTGGAGATCAATCGATCCGGGCTGGACCGATCAATCTAGATGTGGCTGATCGATCCCAAATATACCCGCTGGATGGTGGATCGATCGATCCAGTGATGGGATCGATCGATCCAATATTTTTTGCATGATTCAGGGAAAGGGAAAGGGGGAATATTTGTTTTTTCGGATATCCGAACGGGTCGGTTCGATTCGAGTTTTTGGGTCCGGGTAAAATGTCCATGCATAGGTAAAACTCTATAAATACTTCACTTTCTCCAACGAGAAAGAGGTTCACACTTTTCTTATATTTTCCCATAGATTATAGTGAGATCTGTGTATTTGCTACATCTAAACACTATTGCTCTTCCTTCTTTTTGAGACTCTAAGTCTCCATTCCGATCATTCCCCGGTCACCTTCACGGTTGTTCCTAAACTTTGGAGTTCTATCATCCCCAAACTTTTGTTTTCTTCTCTTCAACATAAAAAGTCCATCATTCAAAGCCAATCGTGGATCCATCATTTCTTTCGGATCCGATCGGCACTGTTCCTCACCCCGTTTTCCGAACTTTTTTTCACTTCTCTGATTTACCACTCCGTGGTATTTTTTATACGTTTTCTGACTTGGACGTCAGAGAGCCTTCGAAAAACACATCCCATCGTGTTTTTCGAGCCTTCACGTCTTTACCTGTTTTATATGAAACTTGCCTCCGAAAAGATGAAAAATCTCCTCCTAAACAACTTCCTTCGAAAATATGTTTGAAATCATGTTATAGCAGGTTATAAATCATGTTATAATAGGTTATCGAGACATGTATATATAATTATGTTAAATCATGTTATAAATAGCAGGTTGTTAGTCTTTCTTTTCATTCGTTTTATATTTTAAAATTATGTAGTTATGTGTAGTTTTATATTTTAAAATTATGTAGTTATGTGTAGTTTTTGAACCCGTAAAGTAATAATAGCTCTTTAAATAGTAGAGTGAAATATTTTCGTGGTTTAATTTGCATCGTTCAAATTTTCTAGGGATGTCAATCGGGCTGGCCCGGCCCGGCCCGGCCCGAAACCCGTAAAGTCCGCATATATTTGAGCCCGGCCCGGCCCGGCCCGAAAAAAAATCGGGCCTATATTCTAAAGCCCGGCCCGGCCCGGACAGGGCTTTAGAGCTTTTCGAGCTTTTTCGGGCTTTTTTTTACAAACACAAAAAAATCACAATTCTCAATTGAAAAATAATTAAAACAAAATATTTATCAAAATAAATCTAAATTTAAATGTATTATATCAAATCCAATTAAATTTAAAAGCAAAAGTTTGACTAAAAAACAAATAAAATTCAAATAAATTGTATTACTAAATAAAACATAAAATCAAAACACTTCAAATCTATGTAGTAAAGTTCAGATTAGAATCTCTTTCATCGTCTTCTAAATCTTCATCACCATCAAGAGTTAGAGATAAAAAAAAAGAGTAAAATAATATTAAGTTTTTAGAGGTATAAATCATATAGAAATGTCATTGAAAGTCTATAGATAAAGATTTTAAAAATATGAAGTAAATATAGATGAATGATAATGGTACATG
>PKML01001285.1:438270-513819 GCA_002933935.1 Eutrema yunnanense
ATTTTAAACAAGTCTACCATCAAGATTTTAAACAAGTTTACCATCAAGATTTTAAACAAGTCTACCATCAAGATTTTAAACAAGTCTACCACAATGTCTTTATTAAACAAATTTACCACAACGTATTAAACAAATCTCCTGCAACGTCTTAAACAAAATCTACCGCAACAGATTAAACAAATCTACCGCAACAGATTAAACAAATCTACCGCAACAGATTAAACAAATCTACCGCAAATGAAAATCTACCAATAAGTCTACCATCATTATAGGCATTTTATCGAACAAGTGGTGGGCGTACCTCGCAAATCTGCTCCCTCGCCGGATCTTCTTCTCCCTTGCCGGCGCAGATCTGCTCCTCTGCTTGGCCAAGATCTGCTCAACACCACCGCAGCCCGGTGCCGATCTACTCCTCCTTCGTCGCCGTAACCATCCTTCGTCGTGTCTTTTTCTTCTTCTTCGTGGAACTAAAGAGAAAGGTCAAACGAAGCTAGAAGATGAAGAGACTTACCGGAAACGCTCCATTCCTCGCCGGAATCTGGCCGGAATCGGTCGGAATCACGTGGGGTCGCTCCAAACGTCGTCGTCGCCTTTTGTCGAGAGGTGTTTTTTTTTTGTAAACATGTTTTTTGTTTTATTTTTTTTTCATTTCTTTCTTTATTTCATTAATTTTTTTTGTTTAAAAAAAATAAATCAAAAATAAATAAATAATGGCATTTCCGTAATATAATACAACATATGGATAAAATGGACATTGACCAAAAGAGTAAAGTTAGTTGAGTTTGGTAGAGTTATTGGAGGTTAGTATAGTAATATGAACATATAGTAAGGTTAGGTGGATGAATTAACTCATTAATTTGAGAAAGTCGATTGCAGCGTTTTGTTTTTCTGGTTTAGCAGTGGATATGGAAGTTTTTCCAAAACGTCTACCCAATTCTGAGTGAGAACATATTTTTTGGTAAGGAATTGTTCGAAAACCCACCATGAATAAAGCCCAGAATTATAATGAGTTTACACCTTTTTTTATAATCAAAACATGATCCAGACTCCGACTAATCCCTTCAAGATAAATGTAGTCGTCGAGTAGTTCACTCATCAGATTTTCTAATGGGTTTAACACTTAACACCATTTCAACTGGTCATATAAAGGTGGTTAGATAACAATATATTTAAAGAGAATCAATCATTGGTTTACACCAACATGACAACTCCTGAACAAGTGAAAATCATTAACCTACTACCAGTTGGTTTTGATTTTACACATTTGGTCCTAAATCCTTACCATTGTACCACCATACAAAATACAAAGATTCAAATATACTTATGTACTAGATTAGGTCTCGTGTGATACACGGTTAAAATAAAAAATATTTAAATTCTAATCGATAATCTGCATAATTAGATTTTAAAGTAAAACTTTTATTTAATTATTCAGAAATTACGTATTGTAATTCACAATTAAAAAAAAATCCAAATTGGTTCATATTATCCATAAACAATCTCTCTAAATGAATGACATGATTCAAATTCCAAATTCCAACTTTTATATATAACTTAAAACTGAATCTAATTGATAAAATTAATATTTTGTAATTTGATATATTATGAATCTTATATAGATTTAACCGTTTACATATTTTTTTGTAGTTTCTATTTTTTCTCGTATTTTACCTTTTCTATTTTATTAGTTTCTATTTATGTTAAAAACACACAATTTCCTTTTTTTTTTTTTTTTGTTATTTTGTCTATTTTAAAATAAATAACTAAAAATTAACAAGTTTATATTATTGCATTGACACTTGTCACAATCTAAACTAACGATGCCACATGTCACGATCTTGTAAGTTATAATTATTCTACATGTCACGTCCACGTTGAAAGATTCGGCTTTATATAATAAGATAATATGTTGGTTTATACTCATATATAATAATCTTTTAATTTCTGTAGAAAACTAGATACGTTTAAAAAGGAAGACATTTTTTTGGTAAAAAATGTTTTTTAATTAAAAACTTTTATTTTGCCACCGTATGAAACCAAAACCAAACCTACCCAGAAAATACACAAGAAAATGCTTGAAGAATCGATTCCGCCAAAAATTCCAAAAGTCTCATAGTAAAACAAACTTCAAGAAAACGAACGTTGGAGTTTCTATTCCCTTTCTAATTCAGACAAATCACCAAATATATACTTCTTTAAAGTTCCACACAGCTTGCTCTCATTATCATCAACTCTCTTTTTCATACATACATTCGTTTTTTTTTGTTCTTATGAATATTTTGAGTTTTTATTTTAACTCAAGGGAATATGTTGGTATAATAGCATTGCTTCAAACACACATTTGGTTGTTGTGTACTATTTTTTCTTTACTTAGAGTAATTTTGCACTCTGTAGTTAATCTTCGTATGAATTCGAATCTTAATCTAAACCAATATGAAATGGAATGATGCAGAAGAGTTAGATCACTAGACTAGCTACTCTAGATTGATATATTTTTCAACATATAAGACTTAGATTATCAAAATATATATAAGAATTTTTTTTGTATTTGATTAAGAAGTTCTGGGCCAAAGTCCCTAAATTCTTCCAGATCCAAAATCAAAGCATGTTATATAGTGTCGTTCTAAGTGCCATTCGATATGTATATATAAGAATTTATTGTATGTGCGTAAATAATAATATTCTTTAGCTTTTTAATTTTTTTTTTTGATCAACAACTTCACTAAAAAAGTTTGTGGTTACATAATCGAAATAGAGGTAGTGAAATCCCGAAGAGGTCGTTTTGCCAACGCATCTGCCGAACAGTTGGCTAAACGCGGAATAAAAACAAAAGAAATTGCAAGAAAGCAAGGTAAAATGGAATAGGTGACAAAGAGGAGTCAATGGAGCTCCTTGATCTGTTCCTGAGAATTTAAAGCTCAGACGAGATCCTGAACATCAGACTTAAGGCATAACTTAGTGTATCCCTTCTCCCGAGCATGTGTTAACGCGGCTCGGATAGCCAGCGCCTCTGCCATCATGGGAATAACACAAAAGTCTCAGCAGCGTGGTTTCAGCATAATTCTGATCCGGGATAACACAATATTCTTTAGCTTAGATAAGTTTTTAACTTGTCTTAGAACTAAAGCCTAAACAACGGTAGGAACCCTAGCTACCTTATTTTGGTTCACTAACGTCTACTCAATAAAGACAATTAAGACATATACTTAGCATAACCCATAACCCATTGGTACTCTTAATTAATGTAAAGCTCACATTTACAATTCTAATTTTACTAAGTCTCTTAATTCGACAAGCAAACACACAATTCATTTTTTCTACACAATCAACGTTTTGTAATGTGCACTGTTTTTTTTGTTTTTTTTCTAAAACTTACTTGCTAGTCTTAAACTTATTTCGTACTATTTTTCAGTCATATGGGTATATATATTTTAGATAGACCACAAGTATAATATATTATCTCTATAATATTATTTAATAAGACATTTTTGAAAATGAATTTTGTTTTGTAAGTTCTTACATATTATGTCATTACAAATAAGAAAAGATAATTGAAATAGAAAATGATATAATTATCTTTTAAAATTATTTATGAGAATATAGAAAGTATTTATTTATCATTAAAAATGTTATTTACTATTTAGTTTCTTAATTATTTTTAATATTATATATTTTAAATAATAATCAATCTATATATATTCAAAGAAAAAAGTCTATTCGAAATCTTGCTATATTTTTCACTATAATTTATTATATTTTACTTGAATATATATTAAAATAAAGTTAAATAATATTTTACTAATTTTATAAAAGGTTAGACACAAGAAAATTGATTTTATTTAAGAGTTCGTGAATTAACCACAAAACTAGAGTCATTAAACGGTGTATATTATAGTTATGTTTTCAAGATTATAAATTTTATGGGTTAACCCGAATAAAAAACAAATTTCCCACCAAATCACTAACGTGGTATTTTGGTTGGGAATCGGTCGATTATTTTCCCAACCAAAATTTTGGTAGGAAATTTCGTGGTATTTTGACATCTTTTCTTGTAGTGTGTATTTAATATGTAGAGTTTAGTTCTTATAAAAAAAAATCAAAAGAGTTTAATTAGCATAATTAAAACGCATAAACATACGATGGCCTTAATTAGCCCTTTAACCCTACGAACAAACAAACACTGTACACCTTTTGAATACCATTAAGGAGTTTGTAGTGCCGAAAGCATCGCTCCTTCGCAAATTTAATGCAATTCATACAAAATATTATAAATCAAGTTAAAAAAAAAAAATACTCAACTTTTCTAACTTCGGCTGATTCTTTACTCCAATTGATGTTATTATTATTATTTTTCTTAAGAAAATAGTGGGGGTATGAAAAAGAGTTGACTAACAAAAGCTAATACGAAATTTTACTGTATAAATATAATCATATTCCAAATCGCTTGACCTACGTAAGGAAATAAATTAATCTAATATGATACCGCCATTTTTTTAAGCAAAGGTCTAATGTCATATTCCACTAATTTTTGTTCCCGTTAATTTTAGTCAACCATTTCCATAATTATTTCCAGCTAACAATTACTCCAATATAGTTGACCCCCAAAAAAACAAAAAATTACTCCAATATACTATGTGTTCAGATAGTAACCATTTCATATATCTTTAGAATTTTTTTGCGTGAAAAGAAATATATGAAAGGATAAGAAAATACAATCGTTCGATTTATCTAACTTTTTTTTGCTCGTGTACTAACACATATTATGTTATTTTATCCAAAACATATGCTATTACTGTATGTTAGTGATGAGTTTAGCACTCTACGGTTTAGCTCAATTTAAACCAGAGACCGAATCGAATTAGCCTGGTCGTGAAGATTCAGAACCGACTTCAAAGTCCAAGAAGAGGCCATCACGTCGCTAACCGACCTCAAAGCCTAAGAGGGCCCATCCCGTTACAGACCGACCCCAAAAGCCCACAAAGAGCCCAACTCGTCGCGACAAGGACTGACCTCCGAGATTTACGGATCTTTTCCTAATCTCGGAAAGATTTTCGGGAAACTTTCATTGTCCTGAAGGAACTAGGAAAAAGAGTAGTCTTTCCTTGGAAACCGACTTCGAATCTTATTCTTATAAATAGGGGAACTAGCACCTCATTCAACCTATTCACAACTTTTACGAGAGACAAAGAGAAATCAAGAGCTTAGACTTGCTAGTTTCTTATTTCTTTTATTTTCGATTTGATTTCTCCGATTAAACGATTTTGTACTTTACCGAACTCAAATCAATAAAACGAGATTCTGAATATAAGTTTAACTTAGGTACATTTATATGATTATTTAGTAGATAAGTTCTTAATAGATTAAACAAACACTTTCATTACAATTTCTGATTGCGATAAGAATAAATTCTTTGTACAGACCCACCAACTTCAAATTTTAAAAAAATTGGGGGAAAATGGAAGTGATGGGTGATTGGGCCATGAAGAGTGGATTCTATAGGTGACACATGCATTGTGGTGCAATGTGCTCAGACCCACTCACCTTTCCCATTATTCTCTTTTCAGGTCATCTCCACAAAACTTCTCCTATCTTTTTTTTTTTTTGATCAAATAACTTCTCCTATCTTAAAAGGGCATATAATAGGTTAGTTTTTGCATAGAAGTGTGATAGATTAATACTTATAAGATCTAGATTTCACAAACAATGTTTTTCCAAAATTTTCACACATATAAATTCAAATTCATCCAACCAAATATTTTTGTTCTATTTGACACATTATCAATTTAAATTTTATCTAATTTGTTTTTATCTTTTACTTTTCTTCTACTTTCTTCAAATATAAAAATTAATTCAAATTATTATTTTTATTTCAATTTAATCATTTTTGTTTGTATCAACTATAATCATTGAACGTTAAATATTATCGTATTATAAATGGTGGTTTATTATCTACAACAGACGAATTTAACTATATTGCATGCTATCACTAAAAACGGTTCTATGGTCAGCTTTCTCCACAACAAATGAATCTACAATATATGGTTTAATATGCATTACATTTACTAAACCGCTCAACTGATAATTTTTCTCTGTAATACACAGATACATGATAAGCGATTTGTATAAACACCACGATCATGATAAAATAATTGTATTTTGTAACACATGATATCATGATGGACGGCTTTACATATAACACGATATAGGCATGACCAAAATGGAACCGTAACCGTATTTCGGACCGTAACCGTACCGTTTTCAAACCGTAACCAGACCGTAATCGTGTCAGACGGTTAAAAACCGTAACCGTTAACCGTAGAAATATATTAGTTATGGTTAAAAAAATTATTAACCGTAACCGTTAATTAACCGTAACCGTATTAAAACCGTTGGTTAACTGCAAAGTTAAACCGTAAAATTTTAACCGTAACCGTTTTAAAAATAAAATTATATATACTAATAATTATAATTAGTTCTGTAAAATTAAAAATTCAAAGAAAATTATATATAATCAATTTACCAATAGCAAATGCAAATCTAACAAATAGAAATATTAATTAAAACTTAAACGTGTTAGACTATTTTTGTTTTTTGTTTTACTTCTTCTTTTATCTAAATTGTTGTAATAGTTTACTTACTCTTTAGGTTATAGATTAATAAAATGTATTTTGGAATATTTTGAAACAAACTAATAAAAAATTTAGTTAGTTTATTTTACCCATATTAATAAAATTATTTAGAATATTAGTTATAGACTTCTAATTATTTAATTATAAATCATGACATTAACCATTTATTGTCATCAGGTAACCGTAACCGTATCTAACCGTAACCGTATTAACCGGACTCGTATTTAACCGTAACCATTTTAACCGTATATTAAACGGTTAAGGTTAAAGTTAAAAAAATTTCTAACCGTAACCGGTGGTTAAATAACCTTAACCACATTAACCGTAACCGTGGTCATGCTTAACACGATAAAAGATCGGATAATAAGTTTTATCCATAATCTATATATATAAGAAAATTGCATTTTTCAAAAATCGGATGGAATTCTGGCATGGACAGTCATTTTATCAAAACATAGTTTGTGTTCTACACACTTTATAAAAATTGTAAAAATAAGTAATAATTTATGTACTGTACACGCGTTGAATATACAGTCGTATCCATGTACAGTACTGCGCGCATCAACAGTGTACAATACACAAACCAATAACAAGCAGAGGCAAAATCGTCTTGTCACATAGAAAATATTACTTATTTTTACAGATTTTGGAAAGTGTTCGGATACAAAATATATTTTAATAAAGTGACCATTGATGCAAACGGGATTCCAAAATTGATATAACAGAATTAAGCCATTATGAACCTCTAGATTAAAGGCATTTAACTTCGTATTTCAGATTTAATCTTTAGAGAAACTTAAAGATTTGTTGATCATAAATAAATAAGTAGTTAAAGATTAAAAATATTGTAGATTTATTATTTTACAATGAAACGGCCAATTTGGGTGAAATGGGCTCCTCAGTCCTCACTCACACGTACAGAGGAAACCCAAAAGATTTGAATCCATTGGTGGGCACTGGGCAATAACCATTAGCAAATGGCAAACAGAACACAGCAATGAACAAAGCGTTGAAACTGATGAAAAAGATTTATGTCTTTTTCCTCAATATCTTCTTCACCCCACCTGAAAATCCAGACTGGTCTCTTATGTTTTTTTTCCATACTTGCCATCATTGCAATAGATCGAGATCTTTATAATATATCCAAGAAGACCATCCTCATTGGAGACTTATGTTTCAACTAATTAAAAAAATATTTTTAATTAAATAATGCAATTACAAAAAAGGACAAATGGGGATTTGACACCTAGCTAATGTTGTCTTATTTTGTGTCTCACGGGAAACATTGTTGTGTCTCATAATCACATTTTTCAATTTGTTTCATTTTTTTATTCTCCTGAGACACACTTTCTTATGTGCAATATGGATAAGATAAAACAAAACCCTTAATTGCAATCAATCTCCAAACTAATTATTTTATTTTTTTTGCTGGATTTTCTCAAAAGCTTATATATAATGGGTATCTAACTATCCATCAATCACTCATTTGGTTTTCATAAATAAATGATTGAAGAAAGAGATTTGTCTTCTTTTTCATTTTTGGATTATGCCTTAATGTTTCAGGTAAAAAAATACTTATTGTTATATATAGAATTAATATTCTTCTAGGAAGACGAGTTTTCCTTTTTTTTCTTTCTCTTTCTTTTATTTTCACTCCACCACTGCCCACAAGGCATTGATTCTCTGTCTCCTCTCTGTGTGTTGTTACCGCTAGCTCTCTGTTTTGTCTGCAGATTTATTTCTTTTGCAAAAATCTGTATAAAGAAGAAGAAAAAAAATGATTTTCTTTTATTTAATCTCTTTTTATACCCTCCTTTTCCTATGGATGCATCCTCTAGCTTTCTCCTTCCATTCCCTTTCTAGTAGTTTTGGTTAGCTGTTTTACACATTGAGCATCCCATAGTGAATGATTCAGATTCATCTCTTTTCTTTTATTCCACAAAATCCCTTTAATTTGGTGTATATATAAACACATTGCCTTCTTATATATTTATCATCACTTCTTGTTTGTATTTTGAAACTTGAAGGCTCTCAAAAGACAAATTAAAAAACCTGTAGAGTGTTTGGATACCGTTGAACAACAATGAGTTATTCTCATCAAAGCATGGGTTCTGGTTTGTTTTTTTTTTTCCTTCTTGATTTATCATGTTATATGTTTTCTTGAAATGTTAGTGTTGCTTGTCGTGATCAAGTTTTTCTTGAAGATAATTTCTACTCGGGATAAGTCTAGGTTTCGGCTTGGGATTCTCCGATTATTTTGAAGAAATATATATATTCTCTGCTTGAAATTGGTTAATGACTCTCTATTTGGTAAAATCTTTGAAGGTAGTAGAAATGCAAGGGGATATGAATTTGGAAGGACTTATGTGGTGAGGCCTAAAGGAAAGCATCAAGCCACTCTAGTATGGCTTCATGGTCTTGGTGACAATGGCTCTAGGTAACACTCTTCACATGGCTTGTTTGTATTATTATACTTTTTTATTTTGTCTTAAAGAAACAAAGCAATTTCTTGATCCTTAAACTCAAGCATGATGCTTTCCCTTGTTGTCTTAAATTTTAAATATGTCTTGGAAAAAGCTTAATCTTTTGGGTGAGTTTTCTAAAGTTGAATTTTGGCATGTTCTCTAACACTAATTTTCAACTACAAATTTTATATGTGTTTCTTCTTCTTTAACTTTAATTTTCTTTTTTCGGGAAGTTTTATTTAGATATAAATGTTGTGGCGCCACAAAGAATAGTTAGATTTTCCATCGTACCTTCCTCTCGAATGTCTTCTCTTATGGGAATATTAAGTTTAGTTCATTAAAGTTTGTGATAAAATCAAGTTGTATATACCTTATTTCACGGCTCTATGGGTGGACCACTGGCTCACTGAAATATTAACAAGACAATTTTCTCGTCTCATATGAAAAAGAATATTCCATGTTTGTGTATTAAATCACTTTGTCTCTGTTTTGTCTGCAGCTCATCTCAGCTCATGGAAAGCTTGCATCTTCCAAATGTAAGGCTCCGTTAACATATTTTTGTAATGAATCCACCAAAACCAGTTTGAGGAATTTTTGTACTGAAGTTTCTGAAAAAGAGATAATATGCTATATATTCACAGATAAAATGGATTTGCCCGACCGCTCCTACGCGTCCTGTTTCAAGTCTTGGTGGATTTACCTGCAATGCATGTAAGATTATAGTTGGCATTCGTCTAGACTTATTTCGCTTGAAAGATTCAATAAACATTCTTTGATGTCTCTAAAAGTAATACTAGAACTGGAAACTGAATAAATGGTTGCACATTAATCAGGGTTTGATGTTGGGGAAATATCTGAAGACAGTCATGATGATTTGGAAGGTTTAGATGCCTCAGCTTCACATATTGCTAACCTTTTGTCCTCTGAACCAGCAGATGGTAAGCAAGAGACATAACATAGCTAATATTGAGATTATAGTATGCATTACTTACATCGATTTTTAGCTAATCTTTAAATTGTTCTTCTGGTCGTGATAGTTAAAGTGGGGATAGGAGGTTTTAGCATGGGAGCAGCAACATCTCTCTACTCTGCCACTTGCTATGCTCTTGGACGTTATGGAACTGGCCACACTTACCCTATAAACCTACGAGCTGTGGTTGGGCTCAGCGGCTGGCTTCCTGGTTGGAAGTAACTATTCTTCAAGCCCTCGTGTTGTGTGAACTTTCTTTTGTTTAAACTTCATGTTACATTACTGATAGAAGCCTAAACTTAACTTTGTAGGAGCTTAAGGAGCAAAATAGAATGTTCATATGATGCTGCAAGGCGTGCTGCATCTTTACCAATCATACTTACACATGGAACTTGTATGTATAAACAAGTCTTTTCTGTAATCTACATATATATACATTTTTTCGCTTTAGATAATGACCGCGAAAAGCTAATATATTTACCGATTGTCTTGTGCCACAGCCGATGACGTGGTTCCTTATAGGTTTGGAGAGAAATCTGCGCAGTCCCTTGGCTTCGCTGGATTTAGACAAGTCATGTTTAAGTCACACGAAGGGTAATTAAACTTCACTTAACCTAAGAGTTGCAAACGTTATTTTAATTAATCATCTGTTTGAACATACTTGTTAAGAGTTTTGTGTTTATGCCAATGTGCAGACTTGGTCACTACACCGTTCCCAAAGAAATGGATGAGGTCGTTCATTGGCTCACAACAAGGCTCGGGCTTGAGGGCTCACGCTAAACTTTACAGACTGCAATGCATCTAGCTATATAGGCGATATGGTTGGCCGCAAAGAACAAAGAATAACTGGGAACGAAAAGGCTTTGGTGGGGGAAGAGAAAAGGAAAAGAAAAAAATTAGTGTAAAACTTGAGATAGTAGAGAATGTATAATGGGTGGGTTTCTTGGGGGGTATATATATAGTTCATGTGGTTCGTTGTTTTGTGATTTATTTTGTCGTTTGTTCTTTTGTCCGTGTTGGATTCTTGATCATCAATAAAGGGGTTTAATGCTTTTTTTCTTAAGGATTTTCCAAGTTCTTTTATATCCAAACTAAAGACTTCTCGCTTCTTAATTGCCGTATCTCTATAATATTATTTAAGAAGATATTTTTAAAAATGAACTTTGTTTTGTAAGTTATTACATGAAATGCCATTACAAATAATAAAGAATAATTGAAATAGGAAATTGTACGATTGTCTTTTACTATTATTGATAAAAATATGGAAAATATTTATTTTGCATTAAATATGTTATATACTATATATTTTTAAATAATAATCAATCCATATATATTCAAAGAAAAAAATCTATTCAAAATCTTGATATATTTTTCACTATAGTTTATTATATTTTATTTGAATTTATATCAAAATAAAAATTGAAAATATTTTACTAATTTTATAAAAAGTAAACACATGATTTTTTTTTTAAAGAGTTCATTAACTATCCACAAAACTAAAGTCATTAAACGGTGCATAATAATTAATAAAGTTATGTTTTTAAGATTATATGTTTTACGTGTTAGCCCGAATAATATTTTAGTTCACTGCAAAACGGATTAAATAGAAAAATTATTCTGTTTGGCAATTATATATATAATCATGAGTTATGCATATTATAAAATTTAAATAAAAGCAATTTTTCTTAAATTTCAAAAAACTAACCACAAAACTAAAGTCATTAAACGGTGCATAATAATTAATAGAGTTATGTTTTTAAGATTATATGTTTTACGTGTTAGCCCGAATAATATTTTAGTTCACTGCAAAACAGATTAAATAGAAAAATTATTCTGTTTGGCAATTATATATATAATCATGAGTTATGCATATTATAAAATTTAAATAAAAGCAATTTTTCTTAAATTTCAAAAAACTAACCACAAAACTAAAGTCATTAAACGGTGCATAATAATTAATAGAGTTATGTTTTTAAGATTATATGTTTTACGTGTTAGCCCGAATAATATTTTAGTTCACTGCAAAACGGATTAAATATAAAAATTATTCTGTTTGGCAATTATATATATAATCATGAGTTATGCATATTATAAAATTTAAATAAAAGAAATTTTTCTTAAATTTCAAAATAATTTATATAAAAAAAAATTATCACGCGCTAATTATAGCATGGGTTAAATCATAGTTAAACTTAAAAATGCATCTTTTTTTCTTACAATGCACCAAAGTGTGCAAAGAAAGCAGCCAAAGTGAACCTTCTTATAAAATGTGGGGTCATTTATACAAACAGGTACTATGCCCCCATTTGTAAAAAGAAAGATTAATTGAAATCTTAGATGAAAATGGTATATATATATGGGCTCTTTATGCACCCATAAATATTTTGCTTTCCTTTTATTATTCAAAACATTCCTCTATATAAATTAGGGGGTTTTACATGGGTTGTCACTTATTTTAACTTTTGTTAACATGTTAGTATTTTTGAAAACTTTTGTAGAAAGTAACATTTTTATTACCGTTCAACCTAAAAGTGCCGCTGAACAGTACGACATATACGATAATGGACGGTAACGATATATTAATAAGAGGCGTGTACGATAATGGACAAAACACAATTTTTTTTAAAAATGCTACTTTTTACTACACTTTCAAAAAATGATAATATGCTAATGAAAATTAGAATAAGTGATATCCAACGCAAATATCTCTATAAATTACCAAAAAAAAAGGGATTACAAAGAAAAACAAAACAACATAAAATTACTATAAAATATAGCACGAAGCACGATTTGAACCAAATAGTTTTTCATGTGATGTTTGTTTTTCATCACGCGATATTGAATTTTTCATCACGTGATATAAAAAATGATAATATTCTATTTTATATTATATTCTTCTAAGAATATGGAAACAATCCAAAAATAAGAATATAGAAACAATCCAAAAATACAATATCTTCTTTAATATCTTCATCCAGCTTAGCAACCAACTCTTGGCTCGAATCTTATCACCTAGATTCGTTCATATATCAGCAATAGCACATCTCCACTTCCGGTATCACTTCCTGTACTACTTCATGTATCACTTTGTGACTGGTACATTAACACTTAAAACACACACATCTTCATTCTCCCCCTTTTTAACTATGTATATGTATTCAAGCAACCCTAGCTTTAAAGGCTTCCTCACTAGTAACACAACAACACCAGCGACACCCATTCTCCCCTGCTTGAGTCACATCATGGTCAAAAACTAATGCAAGAATCGACTCCTTCTAAATTGAGGATAAAGTCCCACTGCACAATCTTCATAATGATTTAACTTTCCTAGTTCAAATCTTCCTGAGCCTTATCCCTCCATGATAGGACTCCATCAGACCTGATTTCGAGCTCTGTCCTACTTCATGTACTACTTTTGATCCTCACCTTTCTTTTCTTCATCTTTCTCTGCTTTCAAGCTCTCTCCCCTTCCATAAGGCCACGACCACTATATATATTAGACTAAACTTGCACATCAAGTTTTCCAAATATCTATATAGCATATTTTCTTTATTTTAAGATATCTCCAAATCCTTTTGGAAATATTTTATTTTTCTATATCCTCTCCTAAGAATATGGAAATAATCCAAAGCTACAATATCCTCTTCAATATCTTCATCCAGCTTAACAACCAACTCTTGGCTCGAATCTTATCAACTAGATTCGTTCATATCTCAACAATAGCACATCTCCACGTCCTGTATCACTTCATGTACTACTTCATGTATCACTTCGTGACTGGTACATCAACACTTCAAACACCCACATCTTCAATCACCACTCTCTTCATCATTACGACCATCACCATAACTATGCCACCACCACTATTACAATCATCAACAGTTTCAACACCGCCGCCACCAACACAGTGGTAGTGGTAGTGTCTAAGATGATAATCATGGCGAGTGGCGACTGATATTTTCATTGTAAAACGTGGACATTGTTGGATTCTTCATTTATACTAATTTTGAAAATTACCAACAAAACAAGACCAAAAACTATGCCAAAAAAAGACGGCATCCTTTGTGTTTTCTCTGATTTTGGAGGAAGAAGATAAATATAAGATTTTAGGAAAACAACTTTTTTTGTTCAAAGTTACTTTTCAAGGCAATATCTCCCTTTCTTTTTGTACTAACTAATGATAATAGCTAGTTTGATAGTTGCATTATTTAACCTCATCTTGCATTCATTTTAGGGAGTTTTGCATCATTCCATTGCATTTTATTTGTGTTCTATAGCTTTGCATTCATCTTAGAGCATTGTAAGTTGTAGGTTGTTCTTGCATATTTTGTTGCATTTGGAGTGTCCCTTTTAGGTACTTTCGAGGTTATGGAGGTTTAGTGGAGTTTTGAAGAAGGTCAAAGATCGAGCGGAGCCTGTGTGGAGCAAAGAAGATTGTCGAGAGAAGGAGAAAAGTGTCGGGAAGATGATATCGGGGTGGTGCATCGGTGTAGTGCAGGCCGATATGGACCCGGGGAAAAAGACGTCGTCAGCAAAAGATTGTATCGGCTGCCTACATCGGTCACATGAAGACCGATACAATCTTCATGTCCCAGCATAAGATTGTATCGGGCTCCTGCATCGATCACATGCAGGCCGATACAAACTCCCCAAAATCCCACCAGACATTTGTATCAGGCATGGGCATCGGTGAAGAGCATACCGATACAACCTTACCCGTGTATTAGATGGCCCTGGATGCTTCGAGCAATATAAACTTCAACACCAGGTATCTTGAGGATGCTTATGTACTGATTGAGAACTTTGCGTCTAGCAATAGCACCAAGAATGCAGACTTTGAGCGCAAGAAGCAAGCTGATAGCATGGAAGGTTCGCAAATCGCTGAGGTTCAAGCCAAGTTGGATTCTATGCACAATCTTCTGATGGGCAAGACAACGAAGGCTGTTCACTTTGCTGAAGATGTTGCGGTATTCAATGAAGATGAAGTAGAGGATGTTAACTACATTGATGGTTCTTGTTTTCAAGGCCAGAGGAATCAATACAACAACAACCGAAACTTCAACAACAATCCTCAGCAAGGAGGGTCGAATCAGTTTGGTCAGAAACCTGTTCAGAACAGTGGTTATACCAGGAACTATGGGAATTCATTTTATCAGCCTATACCTGCTAAAACCCCTGAGAGCAAGATTGAGTCTATGCTTGAACAACTGGTTCAAGGACAGCAGCAGATCACAGTGAATTTCAATGGGAAGATGGATGCTATGTACAAGGATCTGAACGGAAAAATCGAGGCTCTCAGTACTCATCAGAATATGCTGGAAACTCAAGTAGCTCAAACTGCAGCAGCTGTCAAGGGAAAGATGGTTCATTCACATAATGAATACGTCAATGCAATCACACTAAGAAGTGCATGACATTTCGAAAACCTTGTAGGAGATGACGATGGGGATGCTGAAATCGCCCGAGTATCGACCGATACATTGCCTGTGTTGATCGATACCCACTATGAGGTCGACACCACTACTTGTGTCGATCAATACCCCTCGCAGACTGAGCCGAAAATTGTGAAAAAACCGGAGATAACTGAGGAACGTGTTTACAAGCCTAAGGTGCCATATCCTAGACCACCTAGACATCTTATGAAGCCCATCTCTGCAGAGAAGTTGCTCGCTTTTGAGAAGATGGTGAGGAGGATTCCCCACACTATGTCTTTTGAAGAAACTTTTGAAAATCGCCTTTTGGGTTGTTACTTCCGAAATTGCAGAGAAACTGATGAAGAGATCAAAGCAATCTTCATCAAGGCAAGAAGCACACCACCACCGATGAAGCAGTTAACTAAGAGGGAAGACCCAGAGAAATTTTCAGTTCCATGCTCTATCTTTGGAATTGAATTCAAGGAATCTCTCGTTGATTCAGGGTCTTGAGTCAATGTCATGTCAAAGGCACTTGCAGAGAGGTTGAAAATTGGTGATAACCAATCTACTCAGATGGCTCTCACATTCGCGAACTCCTCCACTTCAGTTCCATACGGTACAATCCCTGATTTGCTGGTTAAAATAGGAGACTGTCTGGTTCCTGCTGATTTTCAGGTTGTGGAGATGAGCGCGAGATCTAGTACACCTTTGATTCTTGGAAGACCGTTCATTGCTACGGTTGGTGCAGTTATAGACACGCCCAGTAAGAGGATTTCGTTCTCATACATTGACGAACAAGTCTCCTACAAAGCCATTCCTTCTAGAAGAGCTCCCAAACATATATCTTGCATCACCGTTGTTACAGGAGAGACGTTGATGGTTGATCTTTTGGAAGAGCCCTATGATATGCCACCTGTCATATACGTTTCAGATCGTCTTTCTATCATCACCAAGAAAGACATCAAAACGGCTAAGGCAAAGAAGACAGTGAAGAACAAAATAGTCGAGAGTGCTACCTATGTCACCTTAATCTCTCAGAGGTGTGATGGAGATTCGATTGAATATAAGGTGAAGTGCAAGGGAACCTCAAAACAATTCTCTAAGGCTACAGTTATTCTTACTCCAGAGCTGAAAGAGAAAGGAAAGGAGGTTGTGGAGAGCATGTTGCGCAGAACTCTGGAGCTGGAGATGTCAAGTTGTGGAGCTTGTTTTGGTGCAAGTTCTCATTCTTATCTTGACTGATCGTCCGTAAAGTCAAGCTAATGACATTAAACGAGCGCTTGGTGGAAGACAACCCACTGGTGAGTTTGTATATAAGTCTTTTTCTTTTTATTTTTCGTTTTGTGTTTTGTGTCAGGATAAATAAGGAGAAACATGATTTCCAATCGCCTAAATCGCCCTTGTATCGATCGATACACATCGATCGATACAACCCGTGTATCGATCGATACCCCATACGCCGGTTCAATATTGAGCAGAGTTCAGTGTATCGACTTACGCCTGGTATCGATCGATACTAGGCCGTGTGTCGGTCGGTACACATGTCCCAGATCGGTAACTCTTCCTTTTCCTTGTGATTCCACTATGTTCTTTTGCTGCTTTCACCAACCTAGGCTAGATAACACTGGGGACAATGTTGTTCAAGTCTGGGGGAGGTGTCTGCTGACATTGTTTTTGTTTTTCTTAGAGTCAGTCGTTTTTGAGTCAAAATTTGTTTTTTTGTTTTTATTGAGTCAAACCTGTTGGAGATTGTGATATTTTTCTTGAATCTATATATTGTTCTGACTTTACTTCTAAGTGACCATTGTTACAGAATTAGTTCTAGATCGGACTAATGAAAAATCCAAAGGCTGACCAGTTAACTAGAAGACACCCATGTTTCCAGCAAAGTCCATTGAAGCCTGAGCCAAAATTTTTGCACTTCATCGATATGACTGATGTCCATAGAGCTTGATTCCTCATTCATATCTGACAAAAGAACCCATGTGTTTAAATTGATGATATTTCTCTCCCCTGTTACAAGTTAATAAATAAGATGCATTAAAAGATGAAATGACTTTCTTCTGAGTAGAAGGTTAAGAAAATTGCCAGCGATCTAATTATTCTACTTCATAGGGAATGATCACACAAAGGTGGAAGCGAGGTTAGGAAAATTTCCTGTGATACCATTATTCGCCTACACTTTTGAGTACTTTTAAAGGAAGAACCGGAGATTCGGTGGCAAACACCATCAATACACGCGTTACCTTTGATAAGTATATGCTAGAAAACATGATGGAAAATAAGTCTGGGGGAGAGGAAACAATACAAAAAGTATAAAAATTGGGTGGTTCTTTTGTCAAGATATTGTATGGGAAATAATCTAGAAGGTTCTTGGCATTGATCACAACGATGAAACTGGCGATGATGTCTTTATTGGACAATGCTGTGAAATAATGTGTGGTCTGGAAAGGTGCGAATGTCTACGGAGAAGTACATGGTGGTTAGATTTGGAACTGGCAATGTGATAAGTGGAGCACTAAGGAAAATGGTCATTGCAATGTTTCAAGAACATGTGAGTCTCCGTGTTTTCAAACCTCTTTCTCTTGTTTAGCTTTATGTTTGCTTGAGGGCAAGCAAAGGCTAAGTCTGGGGGAGTTGATATATCATGGTTTTTACCCGTTTTAGGCCATGATATAAGTCATTTTTATAGAGTCTTTCTAGTATTTTGGAGTTTTTAGAGTCTTTTCAGGTTTTAGGTACGTTTGGAGCATTATTGGAGATACAGAAGCATTCTAGAGCCTTTTGGAGTCAAGCAGAGATCCTGTAGGTGAGACACCGATTTGATGCCTGAGTATCGATTGATACACTTATGGTATCGATCGATACCCGTCAAAGAAACTGAAGGATCGCGACTTATTTGAAGATTTAAGGAACTGCGAATTGTTCCATAAGACTTTATTATTTACAAGAAGACCCAAAACGTGTCTTAGGTTATATTTTAGGTTTTTCAGCCACTTTTGTGGCTAAGTTTTATTCTACACTTGAATTCTACTTTGTTCTTGGTGAGAGAGGTTTTGAAGGAGACAAGTCTGAAACTATGTTTGTCCGAGAGAAGATTTCAAACCCTTGTTCTACTCTCTTTCTTATTATTTATTCAAAGATTTATTCAATTATGTTGATTGTTTCATTCTCCATGTCTGAGTAGATCTCCTGTTAGGTTTATGGTTCTCATAAAGGATTTCTTTGAATGCTAGGTTGATTAGTTGTTTAGGGTTCATAATCTGAATTAGTTCTTCGCCTTAGGTTGTTCTCATAGCTAATTCTGGATTGATCACCTAGAACTAGATATTAGGTTAATCGATTAGGCACGAAAGTGCAATTGAGAAACCTGATAGAACTTAGGGTGAACAAAATAACTATTCGCAAAGAGATTTGGTTTAGTTGTTTTGTGAACAAATCAAACTTGAACTAAAAGCTGGTTTAGACTTTAGGATTCGCAAATAGATTTGGAATTCTAGGATTTAGACTTAGATAATTCTCGCAACGAGAGTTGGTTAATTATACCTTAGTGATTTGAGTTCAAGAACCGTGCGCAACCTGAACCCTGATTAGTTAGTTTATCTGCATTTATTGATTTCTTGAGAAATACCATGAACCTATCTTTTTCTCCCATCGAACTTACAACTTGTTTAATTTACGTATTTGCATTCAATTCTATTGATCGCTTAGCTTGATTTTCATCTATATATTCTATTGTGTGTTTCTTTGAGTCTATGTGGATTCGATTCCTAAGTATTACAATCGACAAAGCTTTAGTACTCTTAGGTATTAATTTGAGTTTATCACTGTTTCTATGACCTTTTTTAAATCTGGATCTGCTATGTGAAGACAAGGGATTTCAATGACCTGTTTTTAATGTTTTGTACTAATACAGTATGCTCTTTTCTCCAAGGAACCGGATTTTTCTTTAGACGAACTTTGTAATTGGGTTTTATCTAAAATTTTATCGAAATTTATTTGCAAATTCCAAAGATCTTTCTATTGGTGTTATCATACCTTGCAATATGTAACGACCTAGCAATCTGATCTTTGTTTGAAATAAAGACATCTTTGTTTTTGAAACGACAAGACCATTTTTTCTTGCAACATAATAAAATATTTTTAGATGTTTGAAATGTTCATCAAGAGAATTTGAAAATATCAACATATCAATATATACAATGCAAAATTTTGATTATTCAGAGAATATATCATTCATGATTCTTTGAAATTCTGAAGGTGCATTTTTCAAGCCAAACGACATTACATTCCATTGGTATTGACCAAAAGGGACTGTAAATGCTATTTTATAACGATCGGTTTCAGAGATTTGAATTTGCCAAAATCCTGATTTAAGATCAAATTTTGAAAATATGCGGGTATAATAAAGCCTTTGAAGCAAATCTTTTTTATTCGGTATTGGATATCTAATCCATTTTAATGCAGTGTTTAAGGGTTTGTAATTAATTACTAACCTAGAAGTGCCTCTCTCTATTTCGAAATTTTTATTTATATAAAAAGCAGCACATGACCAAGGTGATCTTGATTTTGAAATTAGGCCTTTGTTTAGAAGATCTGAAATTTCTTTTCTACAATGTTTTTCTAATTCAGAGTTCATTTGTATAGGACGAGCCTTAGTGGGAATTTCTCTTTCATTGAAATTTCCCTCGTATGGCAAATCAACAATATGTTGTTTGCGATTCTAAAAGGCTGTCGGTAAATCAGAACATATTTCTTTTTCAAATAGTTTATTTAGATTTGATTTTTTTTCTTTTATTTATTTAGTATCCAAAGCCTCTTTTGTTTTTTTTTTTGTAGTCAAAACTCTGATTTAAAATTTTCCAAGTGGAACATTTTACTTTTTATTAAAGAATTTAAGAAATTTTCTTGTATTGAACAAGTTTTAATTAAATTTAGGCTACGCTTTTTTGGTGTTTCAAGAAATTGGAAAGATAATTTTTTATTTTGGTTTTTGAAAGAAATTGAATCATTCATGACTTTGTATGGTGTAATTAAATTTATGAAGGGGTCCCTAAAATACCATTTGTGTATATGTCATCTGTGAAGACAAATGCAGTTTTGATGAAAATATTATCTTTTAAAACTGAAGCTTCTGCTTTAGATTTTATGCGAAGTTTAGAATTATTTGCAGCAGATAATTTTTCTCGTGTTTCTAGATGAAAATATTTTGGGACAAGCCCAGACTTAATACAATTAAGATCAACGCTTGTATCAAACAGAGCGATCGTATCAATTTTGTAATTTTCAGAGAAAACAAGTGTGACTCTTATTTTATACTTTCGGGAAGTGATTTCTCTTATGACACAGAGGAAATCATTAGGGGCAGAGTCTAGTGATTGTATTTGTTCTTTTAGATCGAGGTCATCTTCTATGTTATTTAGGTCATCATTGTCTTGTTCCTCAGAACTAGAATCATGATTCCCTTTGATAGAAGATAGGATTGAGTTAAAATACTCTGAATCTCTTTTTGTTTTTCTTTAAGGGGTTTGAGATCGTTTTTCACTTCTTTGATTTCTATCCTAAGATCTTGTATCGTTGTTTTAGAACTATATTTCTTTCTTTTGTTAAGAATGGTGGTTAGGTCATAAGATGATTTGGAAGATGTTGGACCATGAGATTTTAACGGGTTTTCAGAGGGTTTTACCTCTTTTTCATTTAAGGAAGAGAGGATTGTTTCTTGGAATTTTTTTTTATTTGAGGATTTGAAATGGAGTATAGGATTTCAAGCTGGAATTCTTGATATTTTGTAAGAACGTTTATTTTCTTTTCATCAGATTCTGAGCCAGATGATGAGTTTTTCAGTTCATCAACTTGTAAAGCTTTTTCAGAGTATAGTGATGAATCAGAATCATAAGATGATGATGAATGATCAAGCAAGAGATTTGAAATTTTACTTGAAAGTTCTTCTCCAAGGCCGAATTCTTGGATTTTTCTGTTAAAACGACATAATTTCGAAGTGTGACCCTTTTTATTACATTTGAAGCACGTGAGATTTTTATAGAATGGTTTGTTGGTTGGGGTTTCTTTTGGAGTGTACTTCTTGGAGTATAGTATTTCTCCCGAGGTCTTTGCCAGGAATTTTTGCGAGGGTTATGGTTTTTATAGTTTCTAGAGTATTTTCTAGGTTTATTCTTAGAGTAGTAAAAATTACTGCAGTCTCCTAAGCATGATTTATTACTTTTGTTAGGGTCAATTTCAAATTGTTTACAAAAGGAGCCTAATTCTACTTTTGTTCTTTTGAGTTCCCATTTAAGATGTTTCTGGAGTTTTAGATCTTGACAGATCTTGAGACCTTCTTGTTGAACAATATTGATCAACTCTCCATATGTAAAATCATCATAATCAATTATTTGGGTTCCTGTTGAATCTCTAATTTTATTTATAACCTTTTCTCCTAGAAGGGTTGGGAGTCCTGCGAGGAATTTTTCTTTCCAGAATGGTTGGTTTGAATCTTGACGGAGTAAAACTCTAGTAAGAAAAGTGTTTTAGAACCATTGGAAATCGCTAAGTCTTTTGCATTTAAGATTTGAAAGGAGTTCGGCGTTCTTATCTCTAAGTACGGAAGGATCTCCTATAAAATTTAAGGTTATGGCTATGACTAAGATAGCAACATCATCGTGTTGAGGATTCCCAAAATTATCTAAGAGAGGCACATAATCCTCATCTGTTTTAATGGCATATAGGATTTTTGAACGTTGTTGGGTGTTTAGGTAATTATCCCACCATCCTTTAAGCTGGCCCGAAAACCCAACTATTAGGAGTTCAGCTACGGTTTTATCCTCATTTCCTATTTGCGTTCTATAGGCATTTGCGGCCATCATCATTTTTTGGAGGAAATTTAAGATATTATACTCGGATATGCCGTCGATATTCTAGTCATAGACTGAAGATGAATTGAACCTAGATTGTTTTACTGGTTGGATTTGACCTAGATCAAGGGCATAGATTAATCGACGTTCTTGATGGTTTTCCCAATCAAGACGATTTATCTCCGGGATTAAATTTTGCTCAGAGGATTCGTTAACATAGGAATCATTAGCTAGATTATTTATTTGGATTTTAGAAGTAGGAGTATCAGGAATATCAGATTCGTGAGGTGTACTACTTTCTCCTATGCCTACTCTACTTAGTTGGCTTTGGAGAGCACGAATGAACTCTTTGTTCGTATCTTGGTAGGTTTTGACACTAGAACTAGAAATTTGGAAAGGTTTGAACATGAGATTTTTGCTTTTCATTACAGAAGGATAGTCTTTTGGAGAAGTGGTTTGATTTTGAATAGATTTTTCAATTCTATCAAGTTGTTTGTTTATCGTGCCAAGATTCGTGTTTGAAAAATTGTTTTGGACGATGATATTTTTGACATTAGTCTTATATGGAATTGCTTCAATTGGTGTACCTAACCATTCGAGCTTTAGTCCTTGTGGAGGAGAATGGTTGGAACGAATAAGTTTTCCATTTGCAAGTGTTTCCCATTCAGGGGTTTTGTTACGATTGATGATATGATTTGCAGTTTTGGAAAAAGGAAAATAAATTTTATTTTTGAAAGCATAATCTTCAAACCAATTGAAAAAAAAAATTTGTATTTTATGTTCATGGAAATAGTTGTAAAATTCTTCTTGGATTTCGTTCCTATTAATTAATAAGTTTTTAAAAAACCAAAGTCTGTTTCTGTTGCTAATTTTAGAGTAAAAATCACCTCGTCAGAATTTTTTTTATCAATTTGAAAATCTTTTTCGAGGACATTTAGCTCATTTAACATATTATCTGTTATAGCTGAAAAGGTAGGACTTGTTGGCTCATATTTTGTGGAAAAATCGTATTGTTGAAAATTATTTTCCGCTGAGTAAACATGTTAAGGGATTTGTGTTCGGAAATCGACATTTTTTAAAACAGAATTTGGAATATCGGAAGTTGAAAATCTTGGTTGAAATTTTGGGCATTTTTCTAATCTGGAAAAATATTGTGCTAATTGAGAGACCCTTCCTAGATCAATAGTTTCTGGAAGAGAGGAAGATTCACATGAATAATCATCCATGTTTTCATAAGTATTTCGAATGAGAGAAAGTTGTAGTTTTCCATCATGAAATTGCTCAATATGTTTTAAACGTGTATTTGGCTCTAAAGGTTCCTGAGGTTTTGTAAATTTGGCTGAACAGCTCCTTCGAGGACCCATTCATCTGGAAGATTTCTATCTTTCCATCGAATAGATCTTGGAATTACGGAGTTGGATCTCGAAAGATATGTTTGAAGTAAAAGGGTTTCACCTTTTTTACTTGAAAGTTTTACTTTTGAAGAGAAAGCACTTGTCATGGCTTTGTAATGAACTCTAAAAATTATTGCAATTGTAATTGATCCTTCTATCATTTCGTAATTGTGAGTTTTAACTTGTAAAAGTAGAGATTTTAAAATATTTTTGTCGTTTAAGGAAACTGGAAAATTTGGATAGCAATCAAATGAAATGGGACCAATACACAAACTTGATTCAATAGAGCTTAGTAAAGAATCTTCAAATAATTTGAATGGAGTATCTCTTAAGATAGCTAAAATTGATGTATTTAATCCTTCTTTTGAAAGTGGTTTAATTCCGACTTAGACTAAACCAATATATATATATTTGAAATTATTTTCTCTATGTCTTTGTAAAGCACTTTCAGAAAACAAATGAAATGTTTTGAAAGGTTTTGTAAGTTGGATATCGCGTTCTTCAGTTTTGATTGAGAAATTTGTTCTTATGAAATTTATTTTTATAATTTGATAAATTTGGTCTTTATGAATTTTTGGGATTTCCCAATTATCAATTGACCCTTGGAAATCATCTATGGTTGTTTCATGACTAATAATGACCTTTTTTGATTCTCTAATAGATTTTCTTTCAGATCTAGAAGAAGAAACGGATTCAGACCTGTTTGATGTTGATCTAAAATATGAATTCATTATTAAGAATACTTTAGAAAATTATCTATCACCCCTACGATCCTGTCTAGATTGGTTGAAACAACCCAACACCTCTGGGACTTATGACCTTTTTAGACATGCAAAAACACTCAGGAGAATAGAGTTTTTCTCTTTAGAAATTAACAATGAACTTAATATAAGATCACACGGAACTTAGTCCTAAGACGTTAGATCTTATAATCTTTTGAAAACTATTATCAATTCAAGTAGTAAGTCGAGACGGTGAGTTTTGATAGTACTCTAAACTCAAAATGGATTTCATCAAAACGCCAAACATGAGTAGTGTTGTGTATGACAAAACCTAATTGACCATCTGGATATATATGACCTCTAATTATTTCCCTCTCCCTAACAATTAAAGCCATGGCTCTGATACCATAAGAAAACGAAAATAGATATAATAAAGTATATTATAGATACATAAGGAAACGGAAATAGATATAATATTATTATAGATAATTAAAATGGGCGGTTAAACCAGCCATATATATATATATATATTTATAAAAATAAATAATAAAAATTGCAATATTAAAATAAAAACGAAAATTAAAATAACATAAGCATAACAAAATTAAAATAACATAAGCATAACTAGTATAATGGGCTGTTAAACCAGCCACTTATAAATTATAAACATAAACTTGGATAATCATAAACATAAATGAAATTATAAGCGAAATAAGATATTATAAACTTACTTATGGAGATTGTAACATTAATGTAAAGAGATTACAGGATTTAGAGAGAATATGATAGAGAGGGAGAATGAAGAGATAGATGAAAATGGGAAAATGAAATCCTGGAGATTACAACTACGTACACACACTCCGTTATATAGAAGTTTTACAAAAGCAAATGAGATTAAAATAATAATAATACATAAACTAGTGGCACAATTTGGTGAAATCCACTCAAAACTTGTCGGCATAATTGATGGTGAATGGTTCTCACAAAAGCTTGTTTTTATTACCAGCAAGTCTTCACAGCTATAGGAAACTCCACTTGTCGATAGTCAAAAGTTGCGTTTCTTTGATGTGCCGTTTTGTCGGAATTCGTCATAGTATATCGTATCAAGAGATTCGTAGGTATCGCAAAGATTCGTAACAATGACTGTCGAGATTTGTATTATCATGATGGCGTGAAGTCACACCCCACCACTGTTTCCGAATATTTCTTCATCAATATCCGGGATATTAGAACCTTATCCACTTCCCGAGGCCTGAGAAATAGAGTCTGAGATTGAAGGCATAAATTGTAAGGAGACATGCCTTAATTTCTTCTTCGGATTTAGCTGATGCTAGCATTGATAACATCTTTGATTTTTGGGCCTGGAAAAAGGTTGTTTCCGGTGGTTGAGTTTGGGCTATGGACGAGTTTGAATTTTCGATTTTTATCCAGTCTAGTATATTGGACGGATAAAGGATTTGAAGGGATCTTGAATTTATCCCACCATTTTACTCTGAACTTTCTTTTGATGATTGGAATTGGATCCGGGGAAAACTCGAGAGTCCAAGAGAAGACCCAAGGAAAATAAAATTTAGAATGGAAGAGGGCTAATGGAGGAAATTTCTTTTCATTTTCTGATGGAATAAAATTTGTTTTGAAGATTTGGAAAGATTTTTGTATGTTAGGCTTGAAAATTTCAGTGACATAACCAAAATAGTTCCACCACAATATGAACCATATGGAGATTTGGATAGATTACAAGTGATATAAAAAAGATTAACCATGTGTGTTTGTGTTTCGGAGATTGGATCAAGAAGGAATTATACCAAGCCTGACAATAGTCCCAATAATTGAAATAGATATTGAAACATGGGAGATTTTTCAGATCATCTGGGAAATTTAGAATTTCATTAAGATCATATTCCCAATCGCTTGGAGAAATGATCTTATGGATTTTAAAAGTGGAATAAGCAGGATCAGTGTGGTTTTCATTGAGATAAAAATGTTTGAAGGACACTGATTCTGTTATTTCCAAAATCGTTTGAAAGAATAACACATTTTTATCTGTATTATGAGGTTTGAGAAATCTGTTTTTACCAAAATATTTTTCGATTGTTATAAAGGGTCATTGTTGACCAAAAATCTTTTTTAAAAAATATTTATAATGTTTTGATAAATAGGGGTTTCAAAAAATTTCTGAGGGCAAAGTTTGTGAAAATTCCTTCAAAATAATTTGAGAATTATTCGAAGGTTATGGAATCATTTTTAAGGTCTGATTTCTTTTGAAATCATTTTTGAAGGGTCCTCGGAATTTTTTTGAAACGGTTTGGGAAGATAGTTTTTTAGAAGAGTCACCCTCTTGTTTTGACAAACTTAGCTCGAAGGCTTTTTGTAGTTGTAGAATTTGACCCATGATTTTTTTCTGGAGTTATATATATATATATATCAAGTATATATAAAACCATTAAAAACTATAAATTTTGAATTTTTATTTCATTTTTTGAAATATAAAATTTAATAACGTTTTGATATCACGAAGTTTTCTTCTAACCATATCAGTAAACACAAAATAAATTTTCGCGCGAATCGCGGATCAACCCCTAGTATACAAATAAATTAGGGTGCGCTGGAAGAAAATTATCGACCGCAATAGCAATCTTAGACCATCCTCAACGCGGTTTCTTAACGCGAGTTCTTAAGGTTTTTTAGCCAAAAATGAAATCAAAATTAAAACAATAAGCAAGAACTGATTCTTATTTAAGACCCATAAGAATCGGTTCTTACAGGGCACGTGTCATTGCGTTATTGGAACAATGAAATGAGAAGAAAAAGATTTTGTTTTTTCTTCTTTCTTCTTCGAGCAATTATGGGTTATACCATTGAACATGCTCTTAGTCTCCGTAGGCATGACCAAAATGGAACCGTAACCGTATTTCGGACCGTAACCGTATCGTTTTCAAACCGTAACCAGACCGTAACCGTGTCAGACGGTTAAAAACCGTAACCGTTAACCGTAAAAATATATTAGTTATGGTTAAAAAAATTATTAACCGTAACCGTATCAAAACTGTTAGTTAACTGCAAGGTTAAACCGTAAAATTTTAACCGTAACCGTTTTAAAAATGAAATTATATATACTAATAATTATAATTAGTTCTGTAAAATTAAAAATTCAAAGAAAATTATATATAATCAATTTACCAATAGCAAATGCAAATATAACAAATAAAAATATTAATTAAAACTTAAACATGCTAGACTAATTAATATTTTTCTAACAAATATAAAAAATATTTTAACAAAACAGTTTTATGAATACTCCATATGTTTCACAATGTTTGATTTTCTGAATATTTGGGAAGCAAACAAAAAATTTCAAATTTAAAGTTCACATATACAAAAAAATAAACAAATAGAGCTAAATCTAATAATGAAGCTAAATAAAAAAATTGTAAACATAGTGGTCATCGTCATTCGTCAAAATAGATAATTTTTATTTATTATTATTCTAGTTTATAAAATTTATAATTATTTAATTATAAATCGTGATATTAACCATTTATTGTCATCAAGTAACCGTAACCGTATCTAACTGTAACCGTATTAACCGGATTCGTATTTAACCGTAACCGTTTTAACCGTATATTAAACGGTTAAGGTTAAAAGAAATTCTAACCGTAACCGGTGGTTAAATAACTTTAACCGAATTAACCGTAACCGTGGTCATGCTTAAGTCTCCGGACTTGGTTCATTAATAGCCCACATACAATATTAAAACCAAAAAATATTAATTTTTAAAATTCAATTTATAAAAATCCCTAAACATTTATAAAAACCCCTACTAAAATATGAGTTTTCAAAACTTTATTTATAAATTTTTTTTTTTTTTTTTTGTTAAAGGGTTTTCATATTGAAATATTTTTTGGGTTTTACAATGTACAAAAGAAACAAGAAAAACAAAAAAAACACTAAACGAAAAACAAATAAAAGCCCAACTAAAACCCACGAAGGGTCCGGTAAGAAGAATTAAACCGAAAATGAGATACCCAAAACCAGCAATAAACCGAAAACCGGAAACCATAGGAGAAACCACTGACGTCACCGCCGCAACCAGGAGACCGAAACCGCTTCAAGCCAACTTGGTTTTAATCAATGGGAATTTAGAAATACGAGCATCGAATATCTGAGATTGGTTTCAAGTTTGAAAATTTCCACTAGTCTCTCCAACCAAATAGAATAAATGGAAAAACTGAAGAAAAAAAAAGAAGAACAAGAATTTCTTCACGAACAATGATATGCATCTTTCTTCACGAACTTGAGAATATAAAAGTAGAAAGTTGGTCGTTGACAATTGATGCACGTTTCACGCAGACATGCTTCCACGATTAATGAGATGTAAGCGAAACAAATAGAAACAAAAAAAAATGGTAAAACCATAGGCTATATAAAGGCATGCACAAGTAATGTATAATCTTAAAACTAAACTAAAAAACAAAAGCAACGCATTGAGGCGTTGAAGCATCAATCAAAATACGAATGATATCTTTTCCCGGGATAGGGCGTTCAGCCCATCTCGTTTATACTCTTGGTTTTGTTATCATGGCAACAATGGTTGTTGTTTCTTCCCAATCAGCACCGCCTGCCGATTCTGCTCCGCTGCCCGATAACTCGACCGGTGGATCTGTTCCTCCACCTCCCACGAATGCTCCACCTCCGGCTGATGCTCCACCGGTAGACTCTGGTTCGCCGCCACCGGAACCAACCAACTCCCCTCCACCTCCCGCGGTGGTATTCGAATCACCACCTCCTCCGACTAATGAAGACGATAGCCCTCCTCCAGCCCTGCCTCCGGAGAATTCGCCTCCTCCGGCGCCGCCTCCTAGCGCGCCGACTGATTCAACTCCGCCGCCGGTAACTCCTCCTCCAGAATCATCCAATCCGCCACCTCCACAGCCGGATTCCCCGCCTCCACCTCCTTCAAATGCTCCACCTCCTGCTGATGCTCCACCGGTAGACTCTGGTTCGCCGCCACCGGAGCCAACCAATTCCCCTCCACCTCCCTCAGAAATATTCGAATCACCACCTCCTCCGCCCAATGAAGACGATAGCCCTCCTCCACCCCCGCCTCAGGAGAATTCGCCTCCTCCGGCGCCGCCTCCTAATCCGCTGACTGATTCAACACCACCGCCGACGACTCTTCCTCCAGAATCATCCAATCCGCCGTCTCCACCGCCGGATTCCCCGCCTCCACCTCCCCTGAATGCTCCACCTCCAACTGATGCTCCACCGGTAGACTCTGGTTCGCCGCCACCGGAGCCAACCAACTCCCCTCCACCTCCCTCGGTGGTATTCGAATCACCACCTCCTCCGACCAATGAAAACGAAAGCCCTCCTCCAGCCCCGCCTCCGGAGAATTCGCCTCCTCCGGCGCCGCCTCCTAGCGCGCCGACTGATTCAACTCCGCCGCCGGCGACTCCTCCTCCGGAATCATCCAAACCGCCGTCTCCACCGCCGGATTCCCCGCCTCCACCTCCCCCGAATGCTCCACCTCCAGCTGATGCTCCATCGGTAGACTCTGGTTCGCCGCCACCGGAGCCAACCAACTCCCCTCCACCTCCCTCAGAAATATTCGAATCACCACCTCCTCCGCCCAATGAAAACGATAGCACTCCTCCACCCCCGCCTCCGGAGAATTCGCCTCCTCCGGCGCCGCCTCCTAATCAGCCGATTGATTCAACTCCGCCGCCGGTGATTCCTCCTCCGGAATCATCCAATCCGCCGTCTCCACCGCCGGATTCCTCGCCTCCACCGCCGGATTCCTCGCCTCCACCTCCCCCGAATGCTCCAACTCCAGCTGATGCTCCACCGGTAGAATCTGGTTCGCCGCCACCGGAGCCAACCAACTCCCCTCCACCTCCCTCGGTGGTATTCGAATCACCACCTCCTCCGACCAATGAAGACGATAACCCTCCTCCAGCCCCGCCTCCGGAGAATTCGCTTCCTCCGGCGCTGCCTCCTAGCGAGCCGACAGATTCAACTCCGCCGCCGATGACTCCTCCTCCGGAATCATCCAATCTGCCGCCTCCACCGCCGAATTCCCTGCCTCCATCTCCCCCGAATGCTCCACCTCCAGCTGATGCTCCACATGTAGACTATGGTTCGTCGCCACCGGAGCCACCCAACTCCCCTCCACCTCCCTCGGTGGTATTCGAATCACCACCTCCTCCGACCAATGAAAACGATAGCCCTCCTCCATCCCCGCCTCTGGAGAATTCGCCTCCTACGGCGCCGTCTGCTAGCGCGCCGGCTGATTATACTCCGCCGCCGGCGACTGCTCCTCCGGAATCATCATATCCGCCATCTCCACCGCCGGATTCCCCGCCTCCACCTCCCCCGAATGCTCCACCTCCAGCTGATGCACCATCGGTAGACTCTGGTTCGCCGCCACCGGAGCCAACCAACTCCCTTCCACCTCCCTCGGTGGTATTCGAATCACCACCCCCTCCGACCAATGAAGACAATAGCCCTTCTCCAGCCCCGTCTCCGGAGAATTCGCTTCCTCCGGCGCTGCCTCCTAGCGCGCCGACAGATTCAACTCCGCCGCCGGTAACTCCTCCTCCTGAATCATCCATTCCGCCGCCTCCACCGCCGAATTCCCTGCCTCCACCTCCCCCGAATGCTCCACCTCCAGCTGATGCTCCACAGGTAGACTCTGGTTCGCCGCCACCGGAGCCAACCAACTCCCCTCCACCTCCCTCGGTGGTATTCGAATCACCATCTCCTTCGACCAATTTAGACGATAGCCCTCCTCCACCCCCACCTCTAGAGAATTCGACTCCTTCGGCGCCGCCTCCTAATCCGCCGCCGGCGACTCCTCCTCCGGAATCATCCAATCCGCCGCCTCCATCGCCGTATTCCCCGCTTCCACCGCTCCCAAATGCTCCACCTCCAGCTGATGCTCCACCTCCAGCTGATGCTCCACCGGTAGACTCTGGTTCGCCGCCACCGGAGCCAACCAGCTCCCCTCCACCTCCCCCGGTGGTATTCGAATCACCACCTCCTCCGACCAATGAAGACGATAGCCCTCCTCCACCCCCGCCCCCGGAGAATTCACCTTCTCCGGCGCCGCCTCCGAATCCGCCAGTTGATTCAACTCCTACGCCGCCGCCGACTCCGGGATCATCCAATCCGCCGCCTCCACCGCCGTATTCCTCACTTCCACCTCCCCCGAATGCTCCACCTCCAGCTGATGCTCCACCGGTAGACTCTGGTTCGCCGCCACCAGAACCAACCAACTCCCCTCCACCTCCCTTTGTGGTATTCGAATCACCACCTCCTCCGACCAATGAAGACGATAGCCCTCCTCCACCCCCGCCTCCGGAGAATTCGCCTCTTCCGGCGCCGCCTCCTAACCCGCCGGCTGATTCAACTCCCCCACCGGCGACTCCTCCTCCAGAATCATCCAATCCACCGCCTCCACTGTCGGATTCCCCGTCTCCACCTCCCTCGAATGCTCCACCTCCAGCTGATGCTCCACCGGTAGGCTCTGGTTCGCCGCCACCGGAACCAACCATCTCCCCTCCACCTCCCTCGGTGGTATTCGAATCACCATCTCCTCCAACCAATGAATACGATAGCCCTTCTCAACCCCCGCCTCCAGAGAATTCGCCTCCTTCGGCGCTACCTCCTAATCCGTCGGCTGATTCAACTCCGTCGCCGACGACTCCTCCTTCGGAATCATCCAATCAACCGTCTCCACCGCCGTATTCCCCGCCCCCACTTCCCCCGAATGCTCTACCTCCTGCTGATTCTCCAACGGTAGATTCTGGTTCCCCACCACCGGAGCCAACCAACTCCCCTCCACCCCCGTCTCCAGAGAATTCGCCTCCTCCGGCGCCGCCTCCTAATCCGCCGACTGATTCAACTCCGCCGCCGGAAACTCCTCCTCCGGAATCATCCAATCCACCGTCTCCACCGACGGATTCCCCGCCTCCACCTCCCCCGAATGCTCCACCTCCAGCGGATGCTCCACCGGTAGACTCTGGTTCGCCGCCACCAGAGCCAACCAACTCCCCTCCACCTCCCTCGATGGTATTCGAATCACCACCTCCTCCGACCAATGAAGACGATAGCCCTCCTCCATCCCCGCCTCCGGAGAATTCGCTTCCTCCGGCACCACCTCCTAGCGCTCCGGCTGATTCAACTCCGCCACCGGTGACTCCTCCTCCGGAATCATCCAATCCACCGCCTCCACCTCCCCCGAATGCTCCACCTCCAGCTGATGCTCCACCGGTAGTCTCAAGTTCGCCGCCACCGAAGCCAACCAACTCCCCTCCACCTCCTTTGGAGATATTCGAATCACCACCTCCTCCGCCCAATGAAGACGATAGCCCTCCTCCATCTCCTTACGTCTACAGTTCTCCTCCACCACTACCGTACTACTCACCATCTCCTAAAGTATATTACAAGTCTCCACCACCACCGTACGTCTATAGTTCTCCACCACCACTATACTATTCACCTACTCAAAAGTCCGCATACAAATCTCCACCACCTCCATACGCTTACAATTATCCACCACCACCATACTACTCATCTTCCCCTAAGGTTGACTACAATTCCCCACCACCTCCTTACGTCTACATCTCTCCACCCCTACCACCACCATACTACTCACCTTCTCCCAAGGTAGACTACAAGTTTCCACCACCTTCTTACGTCTATAATTCTCCACCACCACCGCCATACTACTCACCCTCTCCTAAAGTAGATTACAAGTCTCCACCACCACCGTACGTCTACAGTTCTCCACCACCACCATACTATTCACCTTCTCCAAACCCCGCATATAAATTCCCACCACCTCCATACATTTACAATTCTCTACCACCACCATACTACTCACCTTCCCCTAAGGACTACAAATCCCCACCACCTCCTTACGTCTACAGCTCTCCACCACCACCACCATACTACTCACCATCTCCCAAGATAAACTACAAGTTCCCACCACCTCATTACGTCTACAGTTCTCCACCACCACCGCTATACTACTCACCCACTCCTAAAGTATATTACAAGTCTCCACCACCACCGTATGTCTACAGTTCTCGACCACCACCATACTATTCACCTACTCAAAATCCCGCATACAAATCTCCACCACCTCCATACGTTTACAATTCTCCACCACCACCATACTACTCACCTTCCCCTAAGGTTGACTACAATTCCCCACCACATCCTTACGTCTACATCTCTCCACCACCACCACCACCTTACTACTCACCTTCTCCCAAGGTAGATTACAAGTCTCCAGCACCTCCTTACGTCTACAGTTCACCACCACAACCGCCATACTACTCACCCTCTCCTAAAGTAGATTACAAGTTTCCACCACCAACGTACGTCTATAGTTCTCCACCACCACCATACTATTCACCTTCTCCAAAGCCCGCATACAAATCTCCACCACCTCTATTCGTTTACAATTCTCCACCACCACCATACTTCTCACCTTCCCCTAAGGTTGATTACAAATCTCCACCACCTCCTTACGCCTACAACTCTCCTTCTCCAACATATTATTCACCTTATTCTAAACCCGCATACAAATCTCCACCAACACCATATGTCTACATCTCCCCCCCTCCACCATACTACTCCCCTTCTCCTAAGCCTGCATACAAATTTCCACCACCACCATATGTTTACAGTTCCCCACCTCCTCCTTATTACTCTCTTTCACCTAAACATGTATACAAATCTCCACCACCACCATATGTCTACAACTCTCCACCACCACCATACTACTCACCATCACCTAAGGTTGTATACAAATCTCCACCACATCCACATGTATGTATTTGTCCACCTCCTCCTCCATGCTACTCTCCTTCTCCAAAGATTGTGTACAAATCTCCTCCAACACCATATGTTTACCATTCTCCACCTCCCTCACCTTATTACTCACCTTCACCTAAACATGCATACAAATCACCACCACCACCGTACATCTACACATCTCCACCACCACCATCATACTCTCTTTCTCCAAAGGCCGAATACAAATCTCCTCCCCCATCGTATTATTAAACTCGATCTATATAACTCATAAATAAGATACCAAGTCTCATATGATGTCCTATCTTTATTATTCTTCTTGTGCGTAGTCCGTAGTACGTTTAAATTTCCAATGTTCGGATGTACTCTTCGGCTATTGAAATTTCATTTAAATTCATGTGTTTTTTTCTTTCTTTCGTATGGGAGGGTTCTCTTTAATCCATATATGTAAGTATGTTGCAATTCTATATATCCTGTTTTTGACCTTATTGTTTGGGATATCTAGATTGCGTATAACAATTGCACTAATTAATAAAGCTACTTTAAATTTGATAATGAACCGCAATTTCTCATACTACTTATCTGTTTTCTTTAACTTCTAATTAACTGATAAGAATCTTGATAACTCAATTTTTTCTGTGTTTTTAAAAAAGTTAAAAAACAATACTCTCTGTTTCAAATCAATAGATGTTTTAAGCTTTTCACACATATTTAGAAAACAAAATTAAAATTTCATTATAAATGCAATATTTGTTATTAACAATTTTCTATAACTCTAAACCAATAATAATTGAATAAACTCAATTATTATTTTTGAAGTTTATAAATCATTATCATAAACTAATAAAAATGCATAAGAACTTATAAAAACTATTTTTTTGAAACTATTTTTTTTCTAAAGCATCTATTAATTTGAAACAGAGGGAATAGTAATGATATTATGCTTAAGGTCTTGATATATTACAATAGACGGAAAAACAATACATATATAGCAAATAGACGTAATGTTTTGGCAAAAAATAGCAAATAGACCTAACTACGGGCTTTTGGCCAAAACCGACCCAAACTATATTTATATGTTTGATTTAAACCTAACGTTTGTGACGGGTCCAAAACATACCTAACATTATAACAAATTAAATTTTATACCTGAAGTTTTTTTTTTGTGCCGATTCACACCATTGCCGTCAAATAGTTAACGATCCGTTAACGGCGGTCAACGTCGATGCCATGTCTGCTGTAGTCGTCTTCAACCTTTTAAAACGGTTCGTTTTGATTTTCTTCTTCACATTGATTTTTTTTTTTTGAATTGAGTTCTTCACATGGATTGCTTCTTGTTCTCTTTTTCACATGGATTGCTCTTTCCATGGCGAAACCTGTCTTTGAAACCTCACGTTCCTTGGCGATTCCCATCTCCGAAACGGAGTCGTTGGATTCACAAGAGAGCTCGGCGTTATAGATAAGAGCTCCGGCACCGTCATCTACAACACACCGATCCGTTTCTAAGATCCGGATTCAAACACCACGGCGTCTTTATTCACTCACTTCTCCTTACCCGTCCAAAACGTCAACCCAGATTCCTCCGGCGACGGGCAATAGATGCCATTAAAACGTGATCTTTCTTTTTTTTGGTAAGAACTTGTATTACAAAAGAGAACTAACCACAAATGAAAATAAATATAGAGCAAGGCTAAACATCGACACCTCCACCACCATATTATTCTCCTTCTCCAAAGGTTGAAAACAAATATCCACCACCACCGTATGTCTACAATTCTCCACCTCCACCGACGTATTATTCTCCATCTCCAAAGGTTGAGTACAAATCTTCTCCACCACCATATGTCTACACATTTCCACCACCACTATCATACTCTCCTTCTCCAAAAGCCGAATACAAATCTCCTCCCCCACCCTCGTAATATTAAAATCGTTCTATGTAACTCATAAATAAGATACCAAGTCTCATATGATGTCCTATCTTTCTTATTCTTCTTGTGCGTAGTCCGTTTTAATTTCCAAGGTTCGGATGAATTCTTCGGCTATTGGAATTTCATTTAAATTCATGTGTTTTTTGAAAAAGCAAGAGCTGTAGAGACAGATGATGCAACAGATAGTAGCACAGGATGATGCAGCAGATATTGGCACAAGGATTTCTCAAAACCAATTCACTAGATTATCTTTTAATGGTAACTTACAAGTTTACCAAACCAGATAACTTACAAGTATCTCCTAGAAAATCTAGTCTCTCACAAGCTTCTCAAACCATACAAGTATTGAGAGCTCTTCTCTTGATTTCCTTACAAGAAACCTTAAACCCCTTTGTGCCTTAGAAACGTTAAACTCTTTATGCATAACTTTCTAAGACCTCACTAGTCCTATATATATATAGACTAAAACACAAACATTTTCCTAATTTTACACAAATTAGAAAAAGCCCAATTTTCTTTTTTGTTAAGTCTTTTTCCTTTTCTTCTTTGATGTCTTCTTTTTTTCTTTTTTCCCTTTGATATGTTGATTGTACACTTTTACTCCATCTTGGAATAACTTTTCCAGCTCAGCTTCAAGTCTCCACGCTTGCTTTTCTCTTCACAATAGCATTCTCTTAGTTTTTAGACTCATGTGACACGTTCTATGACTTTGTGCTTATGACAGGAAATGTTGTTACAAGAATCTCTGCAGCTTCTGTAACAAGAATCTCTACATCTTCAATCTCCCCCTTTTTAGCTTAGTGTGTCTCCTCAAGCATCAATATGAAATCATAAACATAAACACCAAGCAGCAGCAACCACCAAAGATGAGAATATCAATTCTCTACTCCCCCAAAATTTATGAATCTCCTTAACGATTAACTTTCATATTTTCGTCTACTCCCCTTGAAACAGACACCAATTCTATCACTTAGTTGCTACTAGATCTCCCCCTGCCTGAGAGCACACTCAAGTTAAAAACCACTTTGCAAATCAGATCTCAATTCTTCATCACTATCCTTAATCTTTGATTGAGTATGAACTAAAACAATTAGACAGAACCACACGAGTCTTTTCTCCCAATGGCTTCTTTTCTTTACCAACACAATCAAAAACAGCTTTCGATTACAAAATTAATGATGAGAACTCATGACAGAATACTTCCATATGATCAAGTATCACCAATGACCTCCGAAACCGAGATTCTAAAATTGCAGTTGCCAGTGATTTTCTCCATCGTGAATTTCTTTATCTTTCATAAGATTTTCGGTAGCTGTTGACTCTTTCTGCCGTTGTGATTTCATCGCCACTAATATTCTGGAAATACACATGTAGGTTCCCCTTTTTCTCTTGTAATTGTTCTTTGAATATAGCTTGGCCCACCTAAAGTTAAAATCATTCAGCCCATGTTCAGATCCATATCCTTCTCAAGTTCCACATGGACCTTAACCTTCTCTTTTTCTTTGCCTTTATCGATTGTCGACAACAAAATCCCTGCTCCTTTTATCAAATCCTCAATTATACCATCGTTAACTCACCAGAATCTTTGCAATTTCCGGTGAGATCTTCATCTCTACACTTTTCAGTGTTTTTCCCACTCACCGTTGAACCTGCTGCAATCTCAGTTTTTTTATCAGAAGCAAAAACTGAATCAGATTCCAAAAAATTCTCTTTAAATCCACAATCACGACGATTCATATCAGTTTTTCCAATGATTAGAAGATGATCCAACTGGTTTGTGCCTTTATTAATCATCCCCAAGCCTTTTTGTATTTCTTCAAATTGAACTCTAGCTTGTGCTGCTTTTTGCTCTTCTGATTTATCTTTAAAACTGATGCACGTTATGTTGACTATGGAGACTGTATTACATCGATGCATCTTTTCTTGTCCTTGAGGATAAGCTCTACCATAAAGATCTTTTTTCTTCATCCATACTTGATTTCTCCAAAGACTGTCTATTCTGTTAAGAAACCTGTAGCAGTGAGCTTTGATATGTCCATATTTTCCACAATAGAAACAACCCGATTTTTTGAGATGTTGACATGTTTTAGTCTGAAGATTTTTTTTTCCATAAGATTTTTCTCATCCTGAAGCTTTTCAACACGCACAAACACAGTTTTATCTTAATAGTGTTATCCCTGATATCCCAAACCTCTGCAGGATTTTTCTGTTCTTCCCATGGTCCGAATCTTGTCAAGCTGATGTGTTGCGTTTATAACGCATTCTAACCCAAGTTTTCAAGTGTTTTTCGAATCTTTTTAGTGTTTATCGAGTCTTTTCAGGTCAAAACACGTTTGGATGGAGTTTTAGGCGTCAAGAGAAAGGATCGGAAGCAAAACGAGCCAAAGCATCAAACAGAGGAACGATTGATCGATCCCATCAAAGGATCGATCGATCCTTTTTGCGATGATCGATCAGATGGCTTTTCGATCGATCGATCCTTTCCCTGAAGATTGAACAGAAGGCATTTCGATCGATCGATCATTTCCCTGAAGATCGATCAGAAGACTTTTCAATCGATCGATCCTTTCCTAAACCGGTCGGTTAAGCAACGAAGAAAAAAAGGAAATTTTGGTTTTCCTTATTTTGGACCGGTTTCGCCTGAGACTTAGGAAAAATGTGTTTTAGGGTTATTTATTCTATTTTTGAGCCATTATTTAGGCTACGCTTTATTCTATTCATCAGAGAACTTCTGTTTTTGCTCTGTAAGATTTTGAGGGAGACGAATCTCTACTTCATATCGGAGAAGATTTTTGAACCTTGTTTTAATCTTATTCAATCTTATTATGCAATTTCTTTAATCTCTCTGTGTTTTTATTGCTTCCATATCTGAGTAATCCTCCTGTTAGGTTTTTAGGGTTTCAAGGGATTCTCCTTGAATCACTGAAACGGATATGTTAGATTAGAGAATTGCATAGAGTTCTTCATCTATTGTTGAGTTTAAGGCTTAGACTAGATTGATCACCTAGTTTATGATCTTAGGATTAATCTATTCATCAAAAGTGCTTTAGATTTCCTAATAGAACATAGATGAGCAAATCGTCCTTAGCCAACAAAAGCTGATGCTAAGGCGATTTGTGAACTAATTAAACATGAACTTTAATGTTTGCCTAGAATTTTAAGGTCAAACGACGGTTTAGATTCTTAGGTTGTTAGACATAGTAGGTAGTACCACGACAGTGGACTAGCTAGACATTCATGTTTGAGTTCGAGAACAAGTCTTAATTATCTCCCTAATCGATAGTCTGTTTAGTGAATTTGGATTTCCTGCGAATTACCTAAGGACCTAGCGCTTTCTCTTATTGAATTTATATCGTTTCATTCATCATTCTTAGTTTTAGAAGTTACAACCAACAAACAAACATCATTCGTCTTAGATTTACTTTCATCATGCATTCTCTTAGTGTTGCATTTGTTCTCTGTGGATTCGATCCCTATAATACTACTTCGTCAATTGTGCTATTGCGGTAGTTACTTTTAGGGTTAAAATCTGAGTGTATCACAAGCTGATTTATTCCAGAATTCAGCATTCTAATCTGTCTGAGTTTTTCATCCAATTCTGACTGTAGTTGCAGTGAATTACTTTTTTCTTTATTTAGTCCAACCTCCAATCTTTCAATTGTGACCTTGAAACATGATTTTTCTTTGATTAAAGCCACATTTTCCTTTGTGATTATAACCAGTGTGTCACATATCTCTTTGTACTCAGGTTTTAACTCAGCATCATACTCGTCACCTGTTAACTCATAATCAGATTCTTTACTTTCTTCCTTAGAATTAAGGTTTATTCCCTCATTTTTCTCTGATGACTCATGATTGGAGAGACTAGCTTCTTCTTCAAACTCATCATCTTTACTAATGAAGGCTACAAAATTGGTCAAATCTTCTTCATCCTCAGATTCACTTTCCTCTAATCCTATGAGTGAGCGTTCTTTTCTAGCCCTCTGATCACTTGGATATTCCATTTGAGTATGACCAAAGCCTTTGCATTTGAAACACTTGAACGCCTTTCTCTTAGCTGTTGGACATTCTGTCTTTAAATGTCCATATCCTTTGCATTCATAGCACTGAAAATCAGATTTTCTGTTGCTCTTTTCTGATTCAGTTGATTTTGTGCTGGATATGAATTGCTTGCTTCCTTGATCTCTCATGAATCCTTGAGTGAATTTTTTCACTAACAGCTCTATTGTTTCTTCTAAGTCATTATGTTTTCTTTCTTCTGTAACAGCAAGAGCAATTCATGTGTTCTTCTCAGGTTTTTCAGCAGCTAATTTCATCTCATATGCTTCAGTCATCCCAACTGCTTCTTCAAACTTAAGAGTATCTGTGTTCAGAGAGACTCTCATGGACGTTTTTTGTGCTGCAAATTTTGGTGGTAAACATCTCAGAATTTTGGTAGTATTTAGACTCATGTGACACGTTCTATGACTTTGTGCTTATAACAGGAACTGTTGTTACAAGAATCTCTGCAGCTTCTGTAACATGAATCTTTGCATCTTCATATTTTTCTTTATTTCCTATGGGTAATGGTTGTCTTTAATCCATATATGTAAGTCTGTTGCAATTCTATATATCGTGTTCTCGACCTTATTGTTTGGGATATCTATGTTATCCTCGCCATTATTATGCTACCTGGATTGCGTATAACAATTTCACTAATTAATAAAGCTACTTTAAATTTGATAATGAACCGCAATCTCAAAATACTTATCCGTTTTCTATAACTTCTAAAAACATTTTGTCATCACTTGGGCCACGACGGGCCGGCCCAATAGCCCAACACCACCACATGCGAGGAGATAGAGTCGAACTCCACACGGTGAGATGGTAGCAGAAGTGTGGCAACCACTGACCCACTTGCTCCTTTTCCTTCTCCTATAACTTCTAATTAACTGATAAAAATTTTGATAACTCAATATTGCTTGTGTTTTTTAAAAACAACTAGATTATTACCCGCGCGTCCGTGCATGATAATTTTTTTTTATAGATTTGATGTAATGTTTTCATATCCTGAAAAATCCGGGATCTATACAATATTCCGGTCCGGATATAGCTGTAAAACCAGAGACTATAAAATCCGGTAAAATCCGTAAAAACTCAGCAAATAACCGTGAATCAGACATAATCGTTGACCTGGATGGATCATGGTTAAGTAAAAAAAATATAGTGCAATCAAATGGCTTCCTTTATTGTTCTTGTTAAGTCATTATGATTTTACAATCTCGTACTTTATCATTTTTTCTGTTTATGAATAATACTTTATCAACTACAATAATAATTAGTTTATCAGTTTAACATATTTTTTTCAAACATATCTAAGAGATTTATTAGTTTTCATACCCCACACACACATATATATATATATATATATATATATATATAATATATATATATATAATTTCACTAATTGTTGATAGCAGTCGGACTGTATCGAACCGGGACAACCCACGGATCCGGTGAACCGAATGACTCTCTGATTTGCTTCCCGGATCAGATTTAAAAATATAATTTTAATGTATTAAAATTACTTTTTGTAACATAATTTTTGTATGATTTAAGTTAAAATCAGGAAATTTAGCGGAATTTAAACAATTTTGTTTGATATTTTCAATTTAAAATCTTTAAAATCAAATATTATTTAATATTTTTCCAAAATTTTATATTTTCTATTTACAAATTAATTCATGGTTGTCAATATAATATTATTTATGGAAAATATTTTTTTAACATTATTAATTTTATAAATTCATGTGTGACTATTCTATAAATATTTTTTTTCCTGATTTCTTCTTTAACATTATTTATTTTTAATATATTAAACCAAAAAAATCTCAAAAATATTTTGTAAGTTGTCTAATAAAATCTTTTAAACCACATATTTTCAACAGCACCTCTCACCACCAAGATTTTCTGAAGATATTATATTTAAATTTATATATTATCCCAAATTTGGAATTATAATTATTTTTATATATTTAAATTTGTAAAATCAAACTGGGATAATGTTAAAATAATTTCCAAACATATTTGTTTTTAAAAAATATGGAGTGTTTGAATGCAAATACTAAAAGTGCTTCTGTTATAATAGAATAGACTTGATTCTCACCTGCGCGCCCGCGCTGAATAATTTTATTATAGATTTAATGAAATGTTTTCAGATCCTGAAAACCCCGTGATCCAGACAACAATCCGGTCCGGATATAGTTCTAAAGCCCAAAACTATAAAATCCGGTAAAACCTGTAAAAACTCAACAAATAACCGGGAACCGGACATAATCGTTGATCCGGATGGATCATGGTTAAGTAAAAAATGATAGTGCAATGAAAGGGCTTCATTTATTGTTCTTATTGAGTCATTCTGATTTTACAATATGACACTTTATGATCTTTTTCGTTTATAATTAATACTTTATCAAAAAAAATATATATATATTTTATCAACTACAATAGTAATTACTTTGTGAGTTTTACTTATTTTTTTCAAACATATCTTAGAGATTTATGCATACTATATATATAATTTCATGTGTTCTTTTCTTTCTTTCCTATGGGTAAGGGTTGTCTTTAAACCAAAGAGCAACAAATATCTTATACTAGCGTTGTTCGTTTGCTTGCCGCATGAGATTGCGGCAGCGACCAAGTGATGTCCGTTTATCTGTTGTAGGAGATTTCGGCCAAACGCATTAATATGCGTCTGAAATTTTTGAGCGCTGAAAAAAATCAATATTGCGATGGAAATTATTGCGATCAGTCACAGCGATCAACCGTGCAGCTGTCAACCGAACAACAACCGCTTCGTCTGGATGTAGCCGCTAGCGGCAGACAAACGAACATGGCCACTCTCTCCACCACCATCATCATGGTGTTGCTCTTTTCGTGAGTTTAATAAGAATTTATTTGAGGTTTAGGATTTTGGATTTAAAAGTAACATTTTGGTTTTGTTTTTTAGGATTTAGCTACTAGAGGGAAAATCTCCTATAATGGTCAACAAGTACATGGAAGTCAGGACAAAAGAAATGTTTGAGATACGACTTAATAATATAATTGTTTCGGCATTTTAACTTCGGCTTTTTAATAAAGATTTTGGTGAATGATCCAAAATTTTGGTTAAAACCAAAAGTGAATACACTAATAAAACTTCGTAAACATGTTTTGAAATTATCAGTTTTATGTATATGACTTCTAATCGTGCCTGAATTCAGAAACAGATTAATTGGATATATATACACCTAATCAAAAACTCCAAAAACTAGTTTATCTATTTGTCTATTTGTCTATTTGTCTATTTGGACCTGTTTATTTAATTCGCTTGACTTTCGTCCAAACCGCAGGTTGTCTTTCACCCGAAAGAACTAAACTATGGTATTAAAAGTATAGATGAAAAAAAAAAAAAAAAAAAAAAAGTATAGATGGAATTGCTCGTAATGAGATATTATCATTGTATTTAAGTGACAAAATATGATAAAGTATGTTGTGGGGTCATGTTTGAGCGACAAAAGTATGGTACTTTTTCTATTGACATTTTAAAGCATCAACTTTAGTTGATTTTATTTTAAATCTTAAAGTTTTGTTGACCAGGCTAATTTAGGCACCACGTTAACCCGATTAACATACCAATTAACGGACGTTAATCTATCGTTATTAACTCTCCGTTAAGCCCAAAACGACGCCGTATTAGCTGCAACGGTTATATCATAATCCTTACAAAATCCCCAATTCAAAAAATCGATTTAGAACCCTAAAATCGATTTTTGACCAAATTCAAAAAATCGATTTCTGTCAAAAATGAGAACTAAGAGAATCTTAAAGAGGGTTGCATCACCTTGCTAAGGTGAATCACATACTGAAACTTCATCATCGCGGCATGGTGAAGCACAGACTGGAGATGGAGTTCAAGCTCCACCACGGCGTCGAGGACGATCAAAGTTCAGAGCAGAGGAGAGCGATAATGAGCCTGAATTGGAGCCTGACAGTGGAGATGACTGCGCGATTGGTGGTGATGAGACTGTGATGCGATTGATGATGCCGTAGGCGGTGGAAAAGTCGATGAGGACAACTTGAACGGCTTAGGTGTCGAAGAAGATGCTAACTTAAACTTAGAAGAAGATTTTCCAGATGCTGGTGGAGATGACGAATCTGGTAGTGATGCTGATAGTGGAGATGACATTTGGGAGGAGGATAAGATTCCAGATCCTCAGGAAGCCCGTATAGATAATGAAGATGAAGAGGTTTTGCTAGCGGTGGAGAAAACTTACAACTCGCCATAAGATTTCAAGCTTGCAGTTTTGAGGTACTCTCTGAAGACAAGGTACGACATAAAACTCTATAGGTCTCAATCTAGGCGGATAGGTGCTAAATGCTGCTATGTTGATGGTGAGGTTAAGTGTCCGTGGAGAGTCTACTGTTCTTATGAGAAGAAGAAACATAAAATGCAGATAAGAGTCTATGTCAATGAATATATGTATTCAAAGATGTTGAAGAGGTCTACGATTACCTTGTTGTTTGATGAAAGGCTGAAAGTGAATCCAAAGCTTACAAAATACGTCATGGCTGCCGAGATAAAGAGAGAGTACAACTTGGAAGTGACTCCAGATATGTGTGCTAAGGCAAAGACAAAAGTTCTGGGAGCTAGAAGAACAAGTCATTAATCCCATTTTGCTCGGATTTGGGATTATCAAGCAGAGGTTCTTAAGCAGAATACAGAGTCGGAGTTTGAGATTGAGACAGTTCCAGGACCAACAATTGGAAGCAAACAAAGGTTTTATCGTTTATATGTTTGTTTTAAAGCACAAAAAGAATCTTGGAAAAGGACTTGCAGACCTATCATAGGATTAGATGGAGCTTTTCTGAAATTGGATATAAAAGGTCATCTTCTAGCTGCTGTTGGAAGAGATGGAGATAATAGGATTGTTCCTATTGCTTGGGCAGTTGTAGAAATAGAAAATGACCCTAACTGGGAATGGTTTGTGAGACAACTTTCTAGAAGTTTGGGTCTAAATGGAGGGTCTAATGTAGCTATCATTTCAGATAAACAAGCGGTGAGTATTGTTTCACTCTCTGGTTTATGTATGGACTTGACTTTTTATGCTTTCTTTTGCAGGGTCTAGTTAAGGCTGTTCATACCATACCACAAGCTGAGCATCGACAGTGTGCAAGACACATAATGAACAATTGGAAGAGAGAAAGGCATGATCGAGAACTTCAGAGGATGTTTTGGAAGATATCACGCAGCTACACGATAGGAGATTACACTGATCACATTGAAGCACTAAAGAGGTACAATACTCAAGCTTATACATCTCTGCAAGCTACGAATCCTCTATCTTGGTCCAGGGCTTTCTTTAAGATTGGAAGTTGCTGCAATGACAACCTCAACAATCTCAGTGAGTCTTTCAATAGAACAATTAGAGAAGCAAGGAGAAAGCCTTTGCTGTATTTGCTAGAGGACATAAGGAGACAATGTATGGTAAGAAATGCTAAGAGATATCTCATTGCTGACAAGTTGAAGAGTAGATTCACAAAGAGAGCTCATTCTGAGATTGAGAAAATGATCGCTGGGGCACAACATTGCGTCAAATACATGGCCAGAAACAGTATGCATGAGGTTGAGCTGAATGGTGTTAGATATAATGTTGATATGAATGAGCAAACTTGTGGTTGCAGGAAGTGGCAGATGGTTGGAATCTCTTGTGTTCATGCCGCAAGTGTTATAATAGGAAAGAAAGAAAATGTTAAAAATTACGTCAATGACTTTTACACAAGAAGAATGTGGCGAGAAACATACATGGATGGTATAAGGCTTGTCCAAGGGATGCCATTGTGGTCCAGATTAAATAGGTTGCCAGTTTTGCCACCACCATGGAGAAGAGGCAGCCCTGGAAGGCCTAGTAACTACGCTAGGAAGAAAGGAAGAAATGAAGCTTCTTCTTCCTCAAATAAGTCCAGAATGTCAAGGGAGAAGAGAGTAATGACATGCTCTAATTGCAAGCAAGATGGGCACAACAAGGCAGGGTGCCAAAATCCTAGTATTTTGGATCTACCAAAGAGACCAAGAGGTCGACCAAGGAAACATCAGGTATGTTTTGTATTTTTTTTTAGAATTCTTGAAATCATATATGTCTTTGTATGACTCAACAGACATTTGAATTAGGCACCACAAGATTTTGGATCACAACCACAAGAAGGATCACAAGCTCTCGGATCACAAGCTCTCGGATCACAAGCTCTCGGATCACAATCACAGCAAGGATCACAAGGGCAAGGACAAGCACAAAGAGCTCAGCAAGTTTCACAAGGGCAAGGACAAGGACTTGCAGGGCTTGGATCATGGTTTGAATGTTCCACCTAGGGTTTGTTTGGTATTTGTGTTATGCCTCTTGGGTTTTTTTTGTTGTCAAAACTTATGATGGTGTTTGTTTTATGCCGTTTGATCATGTTTTTTGGTTACTCTCTGATTATGTTGACATTTTGTTCTACTTAATACATTGTTCTCGGATCTTTGTTTGGTATTTGTTTTATGCATTGTTCTCGGATCTTTAAGAAGAAATCGATTTTCATTACCAAAGTTTCATTACAAAGACAGAAATACATCGATGACACATACCAAAGACACAAAACACTCCTAACAAAAAAAAACATGGAACCAAGACACTAGTAACCAAGAACCATTTTCTATTTCTTTGTTTTACCAAACATTAGGATCACAATGACTATGACAGTAACTAAAAGGCACACCAAGCATAATTTTATCATCCATCTTGTTGTATTTATTTCCCTTTTGGTCGACATTACATCTTCCTTCAAATTTTCCATCCTAGCCGTTAACTCTTCAATCTCGGATTTGGTATTGGTAATCTCACTTTCAATGATGGAGAATTTCTGTAAAGCTTCTTCAACCTCTTCATACACAACATCCTCAACCCATTTAAACAAATGATCATGGGTTTGTAGACGAAGAACACATTGAGTTATTAGACTATAAAGGAAAAACGAAAATCACAAAATCAACATTACTTACATCTCGTCTGGTTGGGCAACAGAAGAAAGGTCTTCCTGGGTTGTCTTTTGTCTTCGAAGTATAGATGGTGACATCTAATCCACAATGACACTTGCTCGGAAACCCGCGACCTCCGTTCTCAACACTTGATTGCCCAGAATTGCAACTTATATCTGTTGGAGAAGATGGAGAAATCAGGTTCGCTTCAATAAGATGAACAAGAAATCGAGCTGAAATCGAAAATGAATTTGGTCAGAAATCGATTTTAGGGTTCTAAATCGATTTTTTGAATTGGGGATTTTGTAAGGATTAGGATATAACCGTTGCAGCTAATACATCGTCGTTTTGGGCTTAACGGAGAGTTAATAACGATAGATTAACGTCCGTTAATTGGTCTGTTAATCGGGTTAACGTGGTGCCTAAATTGGCCTGGTCAACAAAACTTTAGGATTTAAAATAAAGTCAACTAAAGCTGATGCTTTAAAATATCAACTTAAAAGTTCATGTTTTAAATGTCCACAATTTGAAAGTTCATGCTTTTTATGACATTTTTCCCCTTTTTCTATTGAGATTAGAAAAAAAATCTCTTTTACTTAGACTATCAACAATGGTTTTAAGTTTCAACACCCTCCACATCATATCTCTCTTTTCTACATCATTTTCTCTCTCTTCCACCTAATAATTCAACACCCACTAAAATTTTATACCCTACAATGGTTTTTTTAATAAAATTCAACACTCTACCCCACCATTTTTTATTTCATTATTTTTAATTTTTTTATGTTTTAGTTTTTTTGAAGATTGATTTTGAAATGGGTGGTTGGGATTTGGGTAGTAAAATGGGTAATTAGAAGAATTTTGGGTGTTAGAAGGGTTATTGTTGGGATCCATTTCCTCAACAAAGATAGGAGAAGATAAAAACGAGAGTTTGTGATAGGCTAAATAGAAGAATATTGTTAAGAAGATGATTTTTTTTTGTCCAAATCAAATGAAACAAGTATCTATTTATAGAGTATGAAAAATGATGAATTTTGATATAATTTTTTTTTATAAATAATATAATTTCAAATCCAACAATTGGCTTAAATAATGTGGATGTAAAAAAATACAAAAAAGTTCATCACCCATTTATTAAATATTTCGGTCACCAAAATCTCTATTTTTTTCAATAAAAAAATGATACGTAGGACCCACTTTTTTTACTTTCAACATGTTGAAAGTTTTCAACACAAAAACCTCCATGTCATCCCACTCAAATTATTCAACACCCCATACAATGGTTTAAGCAGTTGAATATTACTTTCAACTACCTCATTGTGGGTAGTCTTAAGGATTAGGAATCGAGTTTTGGAGTTTAAAAATACAAGTCTAAGGATTTATAATTATTCATTCATACAATAATAAAAAAAAAACCTAAAACAAGTATTTAATTGAGTAATTCCAAGAACTATGATTTTATAATATCAAAATTAACACTTTTTTTTACACTGTACCACACATACTATTCACATTAAAATGTCAAATTTATCCTTATATCTTCTATCTAATTACATGTGAGTATTTCTCTCTCATGATTAACTTCTCTCGTCGGAGAAGAAAGAACCAGAAGAAAGAGAAGAAAGAAGAACCAGAAGAAAGAGAAAAAGAAGAAGAAGAAGATAACACCGGCGGATAACACCGACGGATATCACTGGCGGACGATAACACAGGCGGACGGTGATAATACCGGCGGTGATAACATCGGCGAGCGACGATAACACCGACGAGCGACGATAACACCGACGAGCGATGATAACAGCGGCGGACGACGATAACACCGGTCGCCGATGATAACACCGGCGGTCCGAGGATAACACCGCCGATGTTAACTGGATTAACGCGATAATTTATGATATGATAACTGGATTAACATGACAATTTCATAAAAATAAACATGATAACTGGTTTAACATGACAATGTTAACGATGTTTTACAATGATAATTGGTTTTAACATGACAATGTTAACGATACTAACTATATGTTAACGATGCTAACAATGATAACTGGTTTAACACGACAATGTTATCGATACTAACTATATGTTAACGATGTTAACAATGATAACTGGGTTAACATGACAATGTTCACGATGCTAACAATATGTGTTTTCTGGTAATGAACAGTGTTCGTCGAGTTTTGATGAACAGTACCACCGGCCTTTTGATGAACAGTGTCGCCGGATTCAGTCCAATGGCATTTCTGTAAATATTAAAAAATACAAAAGATATTTCTATATACACTCAATTAACCCTATTTAATTTGTCTCAATTCGTTTTCTTTTACGTTTTTCTTCTAGTTCGATTCGACCAAGTTCTCAACCTGTTGCAATTCTATATATCGTGTTCTTGACCTTATTGTTTGGGATATCTATGTTATGCTCTGCCATTATTATGCTATCTGGGTTGCGTATAACAATTTCACTAATTAATAAAGCTACTTTAAATTTGATAATGAACCCCAATTTCTCATACTACTTATATGTTTTCTATAACTTCTAATTAACTGATAAGAATTTTGATAACTCAATATTGTATGTGTTTTTGTAAAAACAACATCTCTGTTTCAAATTAATAGATGTTTTAAGTTTTTCACACATATTTAGAAAACAAATTAAAATTTGATTATAAAGACAATTTCTGTTGTGATTAACAATTTTCTATAATTCTTAATCGATAATAATTTAATAAACTTAATTATTATTTTTGAAGTTTACAATTCATCATCATAAACTAATGAAAAATGCATTAAAAACTTTTAAAAATTATCTTTTTGAAACAATTTTGTGTTCTCTAAAGTATCTATTAATTTGAAATAGAGGGAATTGTAATTATATTATGTTTAAGGTCTTGATATCTCTATAATATTATTTAAGAAGACATTTTTGAAAATGAACTTTGTTTTGTAAATTATTATATGAAATGCCATTACAAATAACAAAGGATAATTGAAATAGGAAAGAACATAATAATCTTTTAAAATTATTGATTACAATATGGAAAGTATATATATTACATTAAAGATGTTTTTTATTCTTTAATTTCTTAATTATTTTTAATACTATATATTTTAAAATAATAATTAATTCATATTCAATATCTTGCTATTACAAATGAATTCAAAGAAAAAAAATCTATTCAAAATCTTACTAAAATTGTCACTATAATTTATTATATTTTATTTGAATATATATCAAAACAAAAGCTCAAAAATATTTTACTAATTTTATAAAAATTTAGACACAAGAAAACTAGAGTCATTAACGGTGCATATTAGAGTTATGTTTTCAAGATTATTAGTTTTTTGCAGGTTAGTCCGAATAATATTTTAGTTCACTGCAAAACGGGTTAAATAGACAAATTATTACAATTGACATATTTATCTATAATCATTAGTTAGCTATATTTTAAAATTCAGATAAAAGCAATTTTATTAAATTTCAAAACAATTTTTTTTAAAAAAATTACTCCGCGCTATAATTACCGCGGGTTAAATTTCTATAATATTATTCAGGAAGTGATACATGCGAGCATATGTGTGACTAATGACGAGAAACAGAAGTTATGGGTTTGGATTGGGCTTATGGATTAGAATCATAAGTGAATAAGGACGTGTCAAGAGAGAATATTGAGCTGGACGAGCATCTTGGAGAGGATATTGAAGATTGGAAAAATTTCTTTATCCTTAGGAGAAGAAAAAGAAAAAGTGAATATTCTTGGAGATTTGCCTTTATCTCCAAGGGATGATTTTGGCTAGTTTTGGCCACGACCTATTACGTATAAATAGGTGTGTTTAACCTTTGTATGAAGCCAACACAACACATAGATAAGTTTTAGCATAGGGCGAGTGATTGTCTTTTAAGAAATCAAGGGCTAAGGAGTTTATCTATGGGGCTCTTGGGTCATGTATCGATCATTGAACGTGTAAAACTAGTTAGACAAGTCAATGTGTGTCTTGAGCTTGGTCTAAAATCGTGTTAGGTTGAACTTGTATGGTTACTTAACAGATTTTCTAGTAATACATCCTTGTAAAGAAAACTCATGTGTCAAATTGTGTTTCAGTTCATGTCTCAATAGTTCTTGCGCTTTCAATTGGTATCAGAGCGGGCACTTGTGTGTAATACAAACAGGTGTGGTCCTACGGAGAAGATGTGGAGCTATGAGGATCTAAGGAACTGTTTGAAGGTGATATCGGATTCAAAAGATGAAGAAAAGTTGAGCAACTTTGTTGTTTTTGTGGGAATCACCGAGTTTGAGGAAGGAGAAGAGCTTTCTGGATCTGAGTTAGAGGAAGAACAAGATGATGATCTTACTGAGAGTTACAAGGAAGTTCGAGAGACTCTGATCAAAATCGGAAAGGAGAACTCAGACTTGAAGAAGGAAAATATGCGGCTTGAGAGACTCGTTGGGTCACTGCAGAAATATTTGGAAGCAACTCATAAACTGGGTCAAGAGAGTGTGAAACTGATCAAGGAGAAGCTGATCATGGCAAACAAAGCAGAGGAACTGAGTCAGCTGCTGAAGACAGAGAATGACATCTCTACCAATCTCCAAGCAGAGCTTGATCTTCAATATAAGAAGATACACATGTTTGCTGGTACTAAGCAACTGGATAAGATTTTGAGCTATGGATGGAAAGTTGATGTTAGACGAGGTCTAGGATACACTGGAAGGGAAAGGCATGAGACTGAGAAAATCAACTTTGTGTATGCAGGTTTTCAACAACAAGCAGAACTTTGTGTATGCAGGTTTTCACCATTTCGGAGATAATGGTGCAAGGGTGATCTTTCGGCCTTGATGTTCAAAGGAGTGCTTGTTTGTAAACCCGTCATGAACGGCTCTACGGTCGTATTGCCACGGTTTTCCAAGTAGGATATGACCAGCCTCCATGGGTAAAACATCGCACACGATTTCATCCTCGTATCGGCCTATCGTCAAAGGGACCGAAACTTGTCGGGTAACTTTGAGCTGTCTTTGATTGTTCAACCACCTAAGGTTGTATGGCCGTGGATGCTTTCTGGTCTCCATACCTAGCTTATCCACTAAAGTAGTGCTAGCAACGTTAGTACAACTTCCACCGTCAATTATAAGACTACATACCTTGCTTTTGACCATGCAACGGGTATGGAAGAGGTTCTCTCGTTGTTCGTTCTCAACAACCGGTTCCTGGGCAAGATGAACACGTCTAGCTACTAATAGCTCTCCATCAACCGTATGTTCCTCATAATCGTCAAAGATTGGAGCGGTTTCCGTTTCTTCTTCCTCGTCGGTCACTATTTTGCCATTTTCTAGCATCAACATGGCTCGGGGATTTGGGCATTTGCTCGCATAATGTACTTTGCCTCTGCACTTAAAACATTCAATATCACGATTACGCATAGAATTAGAATCAACCTTACCCTTGTAGTCATGACCGGACGAACTCGGCTTATAGTTCGTCTTAGGCTTAAAATCGGTCCGGAGAGGGTAACTTGGTTTCTCTCCTTTGGTGTAGCTCGGCTTTGAGCTAGAAGCGTATGGTTGGCGTGAAACGCCTTTTCTTTTTAGATGCTGCTCCACTAAAACAGGCTTGTGCAACATTTCTTCCACGGTTGCGTAAGATTGTATCTCCATGCGGTCTTGTATGTCGCGGTTCATGTCAGATAAGAACCTTGCCATCGTGGCATCACTCTGTTCATCTACATCAGCCTTAAGCATAAGTTTTTCCATCTCTTGGAAGTAGTCTTCCACGCATTTACTTTCTTGACCTAAACGTCTCAACCGTTGGTGAAGTTCGCGATGGTAATGGAGCGGTTCGAATCGTCTTCGCATTAGCATAATCATTTTTGTCCATGTCTCCACGGGATTCTCTCCATTACGTCTCCTACTTGTCACAATCTGATCCCACCAGTCAATAGCATATTCATAAAATTTGGTGGCGGCTAACCTGACTTTCTTATGCTCGGTGAAGTTTTGGCAATCGAAAACTAGTTCGATTTTCTTTTCCCACTCGAGAAAAGCGTCCGGGTCGTTCTTTCCGTAGAACGGGGGAATGTGAAGTTTCATTCCGCCAAGATCGTTATCGTTACGCCATCGAGATTGTGGATGTCGGATTCGGTTTCCCTCGGATGAGTCTCCACGATCGTAAAACGGATTGTCCTCCGCTGGTATTGTCGCGATCGGTTTCTCCTCGGTCTAGCCGGTGCTTGACAACTTCCTCGTCCCACGCTCTGTTCGGATCTCACATCCTCGGCTCTATTAGCTCTTTGATCGTCGCCTTGATTTCTTTCTTCTCTTCGCGGCGTTCGGACTTCAAGCGCGGCCATACGATCTCTCATCTCGTTTAGCAATTGAGTGATAGCGTCCACTTTTGGATTCATTGATGCATCTCGTTCTCTCCTTGATCGTGAAGTGGCGGTCTCACTCTCCTCAGACATTTTGTTCCTCGCACAAAATCAAACAAACTTTGTGAGTGTATGCAAAGTTCAGAATTTCACAAAAATCTGAAATTTTCAAAATCCCACAAAAACGTATTTCTCTTCTTCTTTTTTTTGAATTTTAAAAATTATAATATTAATACTAAACTACAGATCTATATATATATTATTTTTTATATAGGTTTTAATTTAATTAATCAAAACAACAAAAAACTAAAAAAACAACAAAAATTAAAAACTAGAAAATCTAAGAAGATGAAGAGGTAGAAATGGATAGATCTCACCGATTTTTAGAGCAAGTGTCTCTGATACCACTTGATACGAATCGAATAAGGACCGGCTTTCTCAAGGTACGGTAGAGGTTGATAGATCCACGACTCCAAGGAATTCACGAAGAGAGATGCTAAGGCGTGAGAAAAATCTCGAAAATCCTTAGGCCCAATCGAAAATGAATACTTTGAAACGAGGGGGTGGCTTCGATATTGGGAGAATCCGAGGAAGAGGATGATAAGGCGTGGGAGATGAATCCCGAAAATCCTTATGCCCCAATTCACGAGAAGAACACTCACAATGATCAGATCGATGGCTGCGTCGAAGTGTTGCGGAAGACACTCGATAAACCGAACATTTTTGATGAAGATCTCAAAGAAATCGAAAAGATACAAGAGTGAAAATCTGAAAATATTTGATTAAAAATGTTGTATGTTTTTCGCAAATGAGGGAGAGAAGAAGATAAAGAGAAAAAAATCAAAGAGACAAGTCAAAGGTCAATCTCGAAAATGAGAGAGATGACCTCGAAAATTACAACAAAAATAAATGAAGGTTCGAATGTCTTTTTGAATTCCCCTCGGTTGAAGTCCCTCGGAAGGTCCCTCGGACAGTTTCCTCGGAAAGTTTCCCTCTGAAAATTTCCCCGCGGAATTCTCAAGAGATCGGACCGTTAGACGGTGTAAGCCGGTTGCCTCGTTAAAACCTCTATACGGAAAACCCATTGGGACAAAACCGTATACAGGAAAAAGAGTACAACACGACTTACACAAACGGCCAAACCTCAAGGAGAATTCGAAGATAATGAGGTGAGGACGGGTCGCGTAAGTTGATCCTCCTCGATCCGTGAATCCGTAAGTAAGCTCTGCACCGCTTTCGCTAGCTTCCGTGCCTTAGACCGTGTGATAGGTCCTGTCAGGATGACCATTGCGTCTTCTTGAACCTCATCCGAAGCCGTCACGTCCATGATCATATCACATGAGGATTCACAGTGACTATGGCAGTGAATTTCAAAGTGAGTCCATGAAGATGTTTTGTGAAAGTCATGGAATAGTACATCAATTTTTATCTCCAAGAACACTACAACAAAATGGGATTGTAGAGAGGAAGAACATAACTCTTCAGGAGATGGCACGAGCAATGATTCATGGAAACAATGTTCCTATAAAATTATTGGCTGAGGCGTTAAACACATCGTGCTACATCATCAACATAGTCTATGTCAGGAAGGGAACGACTAAGACTTCATATGAGTTGTGGAAAGGAAAGACGCCTAATCTGAGCTACTTTCTTGTATTTGGATGCAAATACTACATCTTGGATGACAATGATCATTTCGGAAAGTTCAATGGAAGGAGTAATGAAGGAATGTTTCTAGGCTACTCAGGAAGTAGTACAGCCTTCAGAGTGTACAACACTCAAAGTGATGTGGTCATGGAATCAGTTAATGTGGTGTTTATAATGACTATTTTCCCCTGAAGTGGAATGGATTTAGTACAGACAGCGACTCAGAAGATGAACCAAAGACGCGTACTACTTCAGGAGATCAGTCTGGTTCTGTCTCAGAACAGGGAGTGATACAACGAGTTCATCAGAATCATTCACTATCTGATGTAATTGGAGATGTGACTGAAGGAAGGAAAACTCGTGGAGTTCAAATTAACTTCAGAGAGATGCTTCAATTGAAGTCGAGATAGTCGTGCCAAGCTAAGTATACTGCTTCAAGTGCATGTGTTTTTAACTTGTGTGTGCTCACTAGCTGGGGGAGATGACAATTGTGGGAAGTAACCAAATCAGAGATTATGGGGGAGTCAAGGAGATCGTTGTTACTCAGGTACTTGAGAGACACAAAAAGCTAAAAAAGGGGAGATTGAATATGCAGTTTTTGAAGCAGTCGCTGTACCGGTAGTTGTACCAGTTAAAGTAGCTCAGGAAGTGATATATGCGAGCATATATGTGACTAATGACGAGGAGCAGAAGTTATGGGGTTGGATTGGGCTTATGGATTAGACTCATAAGTGAATAAGGACGTGTCAAGAGAGAATATTGAGCTGGACGAGCATCTTGGAGAGGATATTGAAGATTGGAGAAGTTTCATTATCCTTAGGAGAAGAAAAAGGAAAAGTGAATATTTTTGGAGATTTGTCTTTATCTTCAATGGATGATTTTTGCTAGTTTTGGCCACGACCTATTATGTATAAATATGTGTGTTTAACCTTTGTATGAGGCCAACACAACACATAGAGAAGTCTTAGCATAGGGCGAGTGATTGTCTTGTAAGAAATCAATGGCTAAGGGCTAAGGGGTTTCTATGGGGTTCTTGGGTCATGTATAGATCTTTGAACGTGTAGAGCTAGTTAGACAAGTCAATGTGTGTCTTGAGTTTGGTCTAAAATCGTGTTAGGTTGAACTTGTATGGTTACTTAGCATATTTTCTAGTAATACATCCTTATAAGGAAAACCCCTGAGTCAAATTGTGTTTCAGTTCCTGTCTCAGTAGTTCTTGCGCTTTCATGATCAAGTCTATGTAAGGATTGGAAGGAATGATTTAGGATTTAAGATTTATGATCAGGTTTTTGTTCCGCTAGAATCGATTTTGTCCATAATCGTTAATCGTTATCCGTTAGAGGAACACAGCGAATCAAGACCTGATTCATATCGGTTCAGACCTAACCAGGACCGAAATTATAAATTGAGTGGAACAAAACAATCAAATTTCAGATATTTTCTTATTTGATTCAATACATATTTGCCTTTATGGTTCAAGAGAGTTTATACTTTATCCATAGGTTCTTTTGAAGTGATTCAAGTGCACAAGCACACATGAGAGACTCAAAGACGAGTAAATGTATCATCAGTAAATTACTATCCACACATGACCATCCACACTAATAATATGAGATTCTCATCTGTCTGTGGACAATTGTGTGTGGACAGATGGGAATCTCGTATTATTGGTTTGGATGGTCATGTGTGGATAATAATTTACTTGCAAATATCAAGAACTACATCCACACATGACCATCAGTAAATTATTATCCACACATGATCATCCGCACTAATAATACGAGATTCTCACATGTCCACACACATGTCTACGTTTTCATATCCACGTCGATCTGGATTTTATATGTTTAGATTTTTGGTTTTTTTTTTTTTTTGAATTTCTTGTTTCACATCAAAACTATAGCAAAATGGATTTTAAAATGTAAGAAAAATATAAAATTAGCATTCATTGTTACCAAATAAATTGTTTTATGTCTTTCACATCATAAAAAAAAAAATAGAAAACAAATCAGTTGGGATAATAAATTGGGAAGAGAGAGAAACAGATAGTGGCTATAGTTTAATGGAGGAAGAAGGAAACCCACCTGGTGAAAGATAGAATAATCGGATTGAACAGTGAGTCAACAAAATGGATGAGAGTCAACAAAAAGGTAATTCTGATTTTTCACATAGCAAAAGTACACCAATAGTCAAAAGTTACTTCTAATGTAATTAGGAAGTGGAAAAGTGTGTCTCACTGTAATTGTTCCAAAAATTAAATATATGGAAAGACAATCGACGTTCTCAATATTATTTTATTTATTTTTACGGATGAATTCATTTTTTCATTTTTATTATTTTTTTCAAGAATTATAAAATTTAAATTACAAACCCCCACATATATACGGAGTCTAATCTAGTACAATAAATAAAACAAAATCCGCGCATAGCACATATTCTCTCTTAAGTAAAAAACTTGTTGTATTAACATGCTCGTGCCTATGACTAACTAAAAGAAACATTGGTTTATGAGCTTAATTTTTTGAAGGATCTAATTATTATTAGTAGAAAAATCTTTTTCAATAAAATTAGTAACTAATTAAAAATTAATTTTACTATTTAAACAAATTAAGTTTTCACTTTTCAAAATCACCTATTTAATTTTCCTTTTTTTCATTGTTGATATTTTAAATTTTCGTTTTTCGTCTTTTAACAATAACTATATAATTAAATAATATTTGTTAATTATTAAATATTTTATTTATTATAATTTTCTTTATTTTAATATTAAATTTAGAGTAAATTATAAACAAAATAATTGGATAATTTAAAATTTTAGATTAAAATAAATTTAAAATTTTAGATCTGTTATAAATTTAGATGATCAGTTTGTATTATAATTTTTTGGTCCACATCACCTTTATAAAATTGTCTTAGTACATAAAATTTAAATTAATTATTAAAAGATTGATGTAACTTTTTAAAAAATTTCATAAATGTCAATGAACAACTTATAAAGACCATTTTGTAAATTTGTTAAAAGACTTTAAAAAAACCCCCAATTCATCATACTGTGAAGTCATAATCTTATGTGGCGGCCTCAGAATAATCCTCCCTCATTCAATTTTTTTTTGATTATTTGTCATAATTTCATTCGTTACTATATGATGACATGTCCTCATCACTTAAATCAAACCGACGCTCGGTTTAACTTAATCGCTTGGTTTATTCCAAATTTTATGTCTTAATCTTGGTTTATCGGTTGGTCGCTTTTTGTTATTATTAGGGCTTAACAAAACCGGGGGCTCGATCCGTCTTCTAATCGGTATATATGAATGATTTTTTCATACCAAACCGATTGTTAGATCCCATACCAACCCGGTCGGGTAGTAATCGACACTCAAATTTGTAGAACAAAAAAAAAATATAAATAATGTGTAATAAACCGAAATAATCTGAATATGCGTCTAGACCTATCCAGGCGATTAACCAATGAGCAGTAGTAAACCAAGTAACGTTTATTTGGTTATGCATCGTATTTGTCACTTATAGTCGTCGCCCTTTGATGTTAATCCAGGCAATTAACCAATGATGCTAATCAAGAAAGATAAAAAAACCGATGGTTAACCGGTTTGTGTTCTGTTGAAAAAAAACAAACCAAATATCGTATGTTATATTCGATAATTGTAAGTAAATATATTCTGTTAATATAATGCTAATGATAATGACAACCATGGACTTAGCTAAATTAAAAATTATACAAATTAAATGGCGCCTAGATAAGGAGAATATACTATTTCTTGGTTCAAATTTTTAATCTCCTAAATCTGGTTCGATGCGTTATTCTGTGTTTGGCTCAATTGGAACCGGTTCTCTTCTTTTTAAAAAACCGGAGCTGAGTTATTCATGTGGTACGCTTTACGATTTCGATATGGTTCTTCCATTATATGGTTATAAGCCGTATGATTTGATTAGTCAAATTTTTATTATTTTTTTGAGCTGGACGGTTTAGTCTATCAAGTATTCGATAGCATGTTGATAGCATTTTGGTTTGGTTAGATAGTTTTGTTTATTTTTTGATTATTTGGATTGCACGGTATTATCAATTAATATGGGTTAGATTTTGAAACTGTCAATGTTAGTTCATGTTAACGGTTGCAAAGTTTCGGTCCGGGATCGGGTTATATTCGGTTGTTGAGTGTTTTTGCATGGGCTGCGATAGGCCCAAAATAAGCAGAAATATATTTGAATCGTAAATGTTGATAAAAAAGTAAAATTTTGGTTATATCGATAATTGTATAAAATGAATTTTTATATTTTATCGATAATGATTAAGGTAAATCATGTCTATATCCAAAAAGTTAGATATGAATAAAATTTGTTAATATCGCAGTTGTTGGTTAGTTGAAAAAAAATATGGCAAATTATAGTGATTATCGCTAAAAATAAAACCCTAATGCATATCATGATATTATATAAATACGACTCATCTTAAGTCTTTTTATGCATCCAAAAATTAATGTAATTTTATTTTACCTAATTTTGCAATATGGTGCTCTCTCTTTACCTTTCTAATGATTTTTTTGTGTGTTCATCAGCTCGTGAACTTGGACTCTACATTGATGAACATGGTGCGTGGGTGGAGTCGTTCTTAACACCCGCTAATTTTGCATCCCAGCGTTGTTTGCGTATTTTGTTTAGTTACATGTTCTCTATATTTTTTCGGTTTTTAATACATCTTTTGTGGCTTTTGGATAGGGCAATCTGTTTCACAGTGACAGTTTAATAACGATATGGATTTCTTCAAAAACAACTATGTAAATTTTAGTTCAGGGGAATTGTCTGACATGACTGATTTTACATTCTTCTCATATTGTGTCTCCACCATACGTAGGAAGTTGGGGAAGACATGTTGAACATCTGCCATTGTTTTCATCAAGAAAATCTATGTAGCACGAGTATGGTCATCCACTACTGTGAGGAAATAATGATAACCTTCCACTGTAGGGACTGAAAAAGGACCCTAAGTGTCTATATGAATCAAATCAAAGGCATTGGATGACATGTTGTTCTTAGATTTGAAGGGAATATGTTTTTGTTTAGCCAATTGGCAAGTAGCACAATGAACTGAATCTTCTTTATTTCTTTTCTGTAGGCCAAGTACATTATTCAGAAGATCAATTTTATCATAGGAAGGATGCCCTAACCTATTGTGCCATAAGGAAGCATCTACCACAACAGAAGAGCAAAAGGGAACAATGTCTTGAGAAGAACTTGAAAGAGTTGTTGTATCCAGAACGTATAGTCCAGCAAGTTGTCTACCCTGTCCAATCATCTGCCCCTTGATATGATCCTGAATCACGCAAGAATCTTGATCAAAATAAATCTGTGAGCTTAGATCTTTGGTCATTTGACTGACACTTAGTAGATTCAGCCGAAAGTCTGGGATAAACAAGACATTGTTCAATATAATATAATCATTCAATCTGATCTTCCCAACACTTGAAATCTTGACATTCATGCCAGTAGGAAGTGTGATTGTATTACTTAAATCAGTAGATAGGCTATCAAACAAGTTCCTGTCATGGGAAACATGATGAGTGGCACCATTATCTATGATCCAAGTTTGTGCAGTAAACCGTAAAACTCGGTTAGCACCCTTTATATCGGTTTAAATTAAGTTTTGTTTTCGTTGCTAGAGTTTTTGTAATGCTTTTTGTCTTTTGCATATTTTTTTTTCGTTCTTGCCTCTTACCTTTGTTTTGAGTGTTGTTTATTGTTCTTTCGTCGCTAATAGATCAACTATTTTTGTTTTTTTAACCGTGTAGATGGCTCTAATTCTATAGATGTTTTCCCGGAGTGTTCATCTTTTCTGCTCTGTCGAGGTATGTGTTTCATGTGTGAGTTTGTATATTTTTTTTTTTGCTTTGTTTAACTTTATTCTCTATGCGATTGGTTTTATTGCTTTTTATCGTCTGTCTCGATCTAATTATCTACTTCTTTGTTGATTTTGATATGTTTTAAATTAGATTGTTTGTATTGTTCATTGTTCTTTGTTGCTATAAGGCCGAATAATTTGAGTTTTTGTTCGTGTAGGTGGATCTAATTCTGGAGATATATACCCGGTGTGTGCATCATTTCTGCTCTACCGACATGTTTGCTATCGACTCTCTGTTTTTTTGTTTTTGTTATCTACTCTCTGTTTTTGAATGGTTGTTTTCTCATAATTTGGCGGTGTAGTACTGCTAAGTGCTAACATGTTACTTTTGTCTTCTTTAGAGGTATATCCATAATAGCAAAGCAAATTGGACTTTCCAATATAGTACTTACATACGATATCATGCATGCGTGCACAATTTTCATAGGCGATGTTATGCGTCTGAATCTTGTGACAAGAATTGTTGAGAGAAGACAAAGAAGTCGAAGGAGACGAAGACAAAGAAGAAAAAGAAGTCGAAAAGGATAAGGAAGAAGACGAAGAAAAAGTTATATCAATTCAATCCGGAAGAAAAATAAAAACATGGATAACAAAAAATAATGAAGAAGCATAAGGATAAGAAGATGAGAAAGTTGAAGAAGAAGAACAAAACCGGAAGATGAAGAAAACCCGAAGATGATGTAGAAGAAGTTGAAAAAGGTGAAGATGAGGAAAGCGACGAAGAAAAACCAAAAGAATGTGAAGATGAAGAGGATGAGTAAAAAAAGTGGAAAAGAAGTCGGAGAATACGAATATGGTGAAAAAGAAGTCAAAGACGATAAGAAAAAAAGAAGAAAAATACGAGGAGGAAGATAAGAAGAGTAAGCAGATGAAGATGAAGCAGACGAGATAAGTAAGAATAATAGAAAAAAGAAAAATCAGAAGAAATAAGACGAAGAAAAAACAAAAGAAAAAGAAGAAGCAGATTTCAGAGAAGACAAAGTCGATAAATGAGTAGAAGTAGAAGTCGAAGACAATGAATATGAAAAAGGAAAAGACGAGGAAGATGAAAAGAAAAGAAGAGGGGGAAGAAGAAGACTAAGCTGATTAAGAAGAACTCGGAAAATACAAAGACACATACGTTCAAGATCAGGAAGGACACTGGAAGATGAAAATGACAAAGTATGAGAATGTGAAGATGGGGAAGGAGGCTAAGAAAAACCTGATAAATAAGAAACCAAAGAAGACAAATGCGATGAATTAGGAGAAGGAAGAAGAAGAGGAAGACAAATAAAAACGGAAGAAAAAGAACAAGAAGAAGTCGAAGAAGACGAAGATTATGAAAAAAAAGAAGCCCAAGACGATTAAAAAAATAAGGAAAATACCAGGAAGAAGAAAAACCAAAATATAAAGATGAAGAAGAAGAAGATAAAGAAGATAAAGCTGAAGAAGTAGAAGACGAAGAAAAACCGGAGTAATAGGATGCCGAGAAGATGATGTAGAAGAAGAAAAAAAAACTAAGAGCAAAAAAAGTCTGAAAAGACGGAGACGATGACAAAGAAGTCGGAGAAGACTGAGATGATGAAAAACAAGAACGAAAAGATGATGAAGAAACATAGTTTAGTAAGAGTTCCAAAGAGGGAGGAAGAAAATTGTTCGTAATTACTATGTGTGTGTGTCAAATAAACATTATTCATTATATTATCGAGCTTTGTGAATTTCGTTTCCTCGGTTTTACGACCACATGTGAGAAACACTGCACAATTATATATAAAGGAGGATAAGGATTGAGTGTGTGTAAAAAAAAAGGTTTCAGATAAGCGGGAATTTTATTGATGTTGCATGAACATTTTAGAGTCTTATTAATGACGTTGGCAGAAAACACTTCATTTCAAATCGATAAGGATGTCATGAGAGAAATGAGTATTCGAAACCATGGATACTTTTTGTGCTATTGTCTCAATCGTATGATATATTCGATTTTGCACGAGTTTAAAAATTAACTTCAAAATTGAAATGAAAATTGATAAATAGAGCAAATCAATTGTTACATACTAAACTTAAAAAGACTTTTGATTGACATGGGAAGAGGCTATTGGTAAATTTTCTCTCAAAGGATGAAATGGTTCTCTATGACACTACTGATATAACAGTCTTTCGGTCTTTTTGTCCGTACAAGTTTTTGTTAGCATTTGGGCTTCTTATCATTAGAGAAACAAATTAATTTCAATGAAATGTCTTTGGATTTTCACTTTTCATGATTGATGACTGTTTCGTTATTATATCTTCCTTTTTTTATTACATTTCCCCTTCGTTTCAAGAGGAGAGTTCATGTTAGAACGGTCGGATAATATGTGTACATGTTATCTATGTGCTTTTATTTCACAAGATTCTTTGAAACTGATCGTTTGTGTAAAGATAGTCAAGCCCATAAAAATGTGAAAATATACGTCCGAAAAATTCCAAACTTCCAAAAAATAATTAGAAGAAGGAAAATACGAGGAAGATGAAAAATCGAAAGTCAAATAAAAGGAAGAAGAAGAACACAAAGAAGAATTAGAAGTTTTGGAAGAATAAGAAGCTGGAGAATACAAAGACGATAGAAGAAAACGGAGAAGATGAAGCAGAAGAAAAATCATTAGAATAAAACAAAGAAATTCAAAAGAAGAAAATGAAAAAAAAATTAGAAGTCAAAGAAGACGAAGACGATAAAGAAGAAGAAGTAGGAGTTGAAAACGATGGAGGATAAGAAGGAAAAGACGAAGAATATGAAAAACTAAAAGATAAAGAAGAAGGAGAAGAAAAAGACGAAGCCAATGAAGACAATGAAGAAAAGAAAAATAGTCGAAGAAGACGAAGATGGAGAACAAAGAAGAATGAAATGACGAATTTGGAGAAAAAAAACAATCATAATAAGAAGTCGGAGAAGAAAACAAAAACATAGTAGACGAAGTGGAAGAAGGAAAATATGTGGAAGAACAAAAAAATAAAGAAAGAAGAAAACCAGAAGATGAATAATATAAAGTAGACGAAGGTGGAGATGAGAAAGAGACGAAGAAAAACCATAAGAAGAAGAGTTTGGATAAGACAAAGAAGACCAAGGAGGAATTAGAAGCAGAGAATGAAGAAGGCTAATAAAAATCGAAAAAGAAGAAGAAGAAGAACTGAGAGAATACAAAGATGATGAAGAAGAAGTCAAAGAAGTAGGAAAATACGAGGAAGAAAAAAAACCAGAAGAGGAAGAAAAAGAAGACACAACAGAATAGTAAGAAGAAATAGAAGTCGAATACGATGATGAAGATGAAAGAAAATGGTGAGGAATAATAAAATATAAAGATGTATAAGAGGAGAAAGAAGAAGGAAAAGATATGGAAAACACGAGTGACAGAGAAAAAAACGGAAGAAAAAAAAATGAAAGAAAACGAAGAAGAAGACGTGAGAGAAGAAACGAAGAATAAAGAAAAGACGATAAAGAAGAAAAACCAAAAGATAAATAAGAGGGAAAAAATGACGAATAACGATTATGTGAAGACGAAGAACTCGTGTTTGTGTTAGTTTAATTGGTTTGTGAGTTTCATACACTAATTTAGTATTGCTTTTTGAGTTTTTAATTTTGTATAGTGTTTACTTTTTTGGATTAGCTTTATTTTGATCTTGTATTTCTCAAGTGGTTGTTCTAATTCTCTTCGGTTTATAACATAAAGTTTTGTATTACGTTTTTGAGATCTCCGGCCCGCGCAAGGCACGGGATACCTACCTATGTCGTTACTATAGAGATTGTTAACCGGTTTCTGTTGCGGGGTATATATATACATATATTCTGTTTATATACAAATATGTTAGATTTAATAATTGTCAATAAATATATTATGTTTATATAATGCTAATAATAATGACAATCATAAGCTTATATAAATTGGAAGTTATACAATAATTCGCGTCTAAAAATTAGTTGGAAAAAAAGAGAATATTCTATTGCTTGTGGTTTTGGTTTGCAAACCCTAATATATATAGTTATTATATATATGAGACATCTAATTATTCTTTCTCTACATCCGTCGGGCCATATCTACGAAGCCAAAATAATCTTCTGCTTGTGCTTTTGTGTCATATTTCCAACATGTGTTAGTATCGGATCAAAGGTAACACGTCAAAACGATCATTAATTGCGTGTTGTTATCAATACGTTAAAGATTAGTTGAAAAAAACGATCCTATTTTTTTTTTCTATTATCCTATATCAACATTTAACACAAATTTTTTTCTCTATTATCTTTATTCCTGTTATCCTATAACAACATTTAACACAATTTTTTTTTATCTATTGTCAACGAGTATTATTGTTAATAAAACGAAATAAAACAGGGAAAAAACAAAAAAGTAACCTTTTTATATATATATACTTTTAAAAATAACATAAATTAAAGAAAAATCTACAAAATCACATAGGTAAGACACGGCTAAACACCTTCAAATCAAATCAAACCAAGTCTAAGTCTCATCGCTCCCACCGAATTGTTTGAACTTGCAGAGCACTTTCCCCCAAATATGCCACATGCAAATCAGAAACATGGCAAGATCGCAAAGCCATCACTAAGTAGCCGTAAACCAATTATCAACTTCGTGCTTCTCATCAGAACGAATCACGTAAATCCGAATATATATATTGTTGTGTCGATTATATGTGTGCATCCCGTATTGTTCATAAGTTTAACATTATTACGGCGTAATTACTAAACATGTTTGGAAATAATAGTTTGTAATACTTTGGAGCCCGCACAGGTATCACTAGTATTATGTATATATACAAGCTTCTCACAAAAGTATACCGAAAAAATCGACCCTTGCCGACAAATCCATTTCCTCACCGATCTCCCTCGCCGGGGCGCGTGGTGGCTCACTGCCGCCGGTGAAGGGACCCCCGTAGGTCTATTAGTGTTTGGCGTCCTCCCCCGGCGGTTTCTCCTTGCCGGTGGTGTTCTTCGGGTTGTTTCGTTGGCGATGGTTGGTCGAGCTCATGAGGTGCGGCGGTCGACTCGGCTTGCTCTTCCTTGCAGCGGGCTTGGAGACTCCTCCCTCAGACCAAGGCGCGTGAGCTGCAGGTTTATTTTCAGCGGCGGCGGTGTCGGTTGGCATGCTTTGCTTACCTTCGTCTTTGGCTCGTAGGTCTTTGTTCTTGTTTTTGGGGTTTAATCGTTGATTCTGGTTTTTTCATTGTTTTAAGTGCCTTTGTCTTTGGTTTGTGTTTGTGTTTATGAGTTTTAGTCTTAAGGTTTAGTTGGGTCAGAGAATTAGTTGGCATAGATGGGTTTTACATCGTCGGTTTCTTGTGCGGCTGAGCTGTGTGATCCGGTTGTAGAGTCGTTTTGCCTCTTTTTCTTTGTTTGGGGTTATTAGCGTATTTCCTAGTTCTTCTTCTCCGTTTTGCTCTCTCGGTTGTGTTGTGGTTCGTGCTGAGTTGGGTTTCGTTCTTGGGGTTCGTCTTTCGGATGGTAGCTCGTTGCAAGGCATCTACTAGCTCTCCCCTGGTTCCTTTTTGGGTTGGAGTTGGGTTTTTGACGTTGCAGTTGGTTGGTCTTCAATTTTTCTCTTTGCGTGGCGTGTCTGGCTTTAGGTCTGTAGATGGCTTTAGCTTGTCTATCTAGATGTGCACGAAGGTCCGTGTTAAGTTTTGTTGATCTTTCTTGGCGTTTCCCCTGTCGGAGTTAAAGGTTTTTATCTTTAAGCCTAGTTCAGCTCGAGTTATTAATCTTCTTGGAGTGGATTTGTTGGACCTAGCTTCTGGGCTCTGGTTTAGTATTGGTTCTGCTATCGCTTCTGCCGGTGTTGTTGTCTTTGAGCTCGGTTAGTTGGTTTTGTATCGAGGCTCTATTCTTTTGAAGCAACTTTGGCGTCTCCAGTTTCCATGGAAGGGATTTTGGGATTATTCATGTTCAAGAGCTTCAGTTTTAGAACTTAGGACTTATAGTTTTTAATCCTCCTGTATTGTTCTCTTAGACTTAATTTCCATGTTTGTCTTCCTTTTTAGTGATTTGTTTCTCTCTTTTGGGCTGTGTCTCCCTTCTTTAGGGCTTTAGTTTCCGAGAGTTCTATGAACTCGTCGGCTTAATCTCCTGTGTGTCGAGATTAGTTTCCGAGGAATATTTGTTTTCCGTCGGCATCATGTACCAAAACCGCGTTCTACCTTTTAGTGCTTTGTGTAACAAAACCGTATTCCACCTATGTATTCCTCTTTTGTTTTATATAATGAATAAAGATTCAGAGAAAAAAAAAATGTTATAGAACTAGTGTTTATATATATATATATATATATATATATATATATACTATATATCATTATGTATTTTGCTTAAAGTGATATGAGAAATAGGAAAGCAAGCGAGAGAGAGAGAATCATTTTCTTCTTATTGCTTCTTAGTGTCTCTCATTACAAACCCATATTTATAGTGAAACAAAAATACATAAAATAATAAAAGCATGTCGGTGAATATGAGTCGGTTAATTTTACTTACCGAGCAAGTAAAAACGTGATGGATCATTATCCTTTAACACTCCCCCTTAATTATCCATTACCGCTAATGTATTACGTACTGCCTCATTAAAAACCTTATCATAGAAAAACCCAATGGGATAAAAACCATGACAAGGGAAAAAGAGTACAGTGACGCAATCTCCCCCTGGAATAATGGATATAGTATTTTCTTCATAAATCTCGTAAATGACGCATTCCGATACTTTGAATATGTTTTCGGAATGTTGTAGTGGGAAGCGCCTTTGTGAAGAGATCTGCTGCATTGTCACTTGAACGAATATACTGGATATCAACTTCTTGATTCTTCTCGAGTTCTCGAGGGTAAGAGAAAAATCTTGGAGGAATATGCTTCGTTCTATCATTTTTGATATAGCCTTCTTTGAGTTGAGCGACACATGCAGCATTATCTTCGAATAATATCGTTGGCTCTTTATTGGTGACTATTCCGCTTGCTTCTTTAATGTGATGGGTCATAGATCTGAGCCATACACATTATCTACATGCCTCATGCAGCGCAATAGTTTCTGCATAATTTGAGGAAGTGGCAACTAGAGTCTGCTTTTGAGAACGCCAAGATATTGCAGTACCTCCAATAGTAAAAACATATCCGGTTTGCGATCGAGCTTTATGTGGATCTGATAAATAGCATGCATCTGCAAAACCGACTAAATCGAAATTGGAGACTCGGGGGTAAAATAAACCCAAGTCAATTGTTCCCTGAAGATAACGAAATATATGTTTTATTCCATTCCAATGTCTGCGCGTAGGTGACGAACTGAATCTTGCAAGTAGATTTGTAGCAAATGCTATATCCGGTCGGGTACAATTTGCAAGATACATAAGTCCACCTATAGCGCTCATATAAGGTACTTCAGGACCTAACGCATCCTCGTTATCTTCACAAGGTCGGAATGGATCTTTTTCAATATCGAGAGATCGATTAATCATTAGAGTACTCAAAGGATTCGCTTTATCCATATAAAAACGTTGTAAGATCCTTTTGGTATAATTTGACTGATGCACAAATACACCATCTCGGAAATGCTCTATTTGTAATCCAAGACAAAATTTTGTCTTTCCGAGATCTTTCATTTCGAACTCTTCTTTCATATGAGTTCTTGCATCATCAATTTCCTTTTGAGTTCCAATTATGTTCAGGTCATCAACATATACAGCAATGATCACAAATCCTGATGAGGATTTCTTAATAAAGACGCAAGGGCAAATTGCATTATTCACATAACCTTTCGTTAGCAAATATTCGCTTAAGCGATTATACCACATGCGCCCGGATTGTTTTAATCCGTAAAGTGATCGCTGTAATTTGACCGCACATATCTCTTTAGATTTTGAGCTTAATGCTTCAGGCATTTTCAATCCTTCTGGGATTTTCATATAGATATTGTTATCAAGTGACCCATATAGATATGTTGTCACAACATCCATAAGATACATTTCTAGATTTTTAGATGCCCCAAGGCTCATCAAAAATCTGAATGTTATTGCATCCATAACCGGGGAATATGTTTCTTCATAATCAATTCCCGGTCTTTGAGAAAATCCTTGTGCCACAAGTCGAGCTTTATATCTTGTGATCTCGTTTTTCTCATTTCTTTTTCGTACAAAAACCCATTTGTACCCAACCGGTTTTACATCTTTGGATGTAGTGACTATAGGTCCAAAAACATTTCGTTTATTGAGGGAGATTAATTCTGTTTCTATGGCCATTTTCCATATCTCCCAATCAGATCTTTTCTGGCATTCTGATATGGACCTTGGATCTGGATCGTCACTTTCATAATCAATTTCTTTAGATACAGAGAATGAGAAAATTCCATCATTATCTTCTATTTCATATCTATCCCATAATTTTCCATCATGGGCATAGTTAATGGAAATCTCATATTTTTCTGTATCATGTTTATCTTCTAGATGAATCTCTCTATGTGGTTCTCTTTCCACATTTTCATGTATGTCTTCTTGACATTTTTCTTTATATGGTTCTTCAGGAACCTTTTCATTTTGTTTTCCCTTTTCTTTTTTCTTTCGGGGATTTTTGTCTTTAGAACCAATTGGTCTCCCCCTTTTCAACTGAACTCTAGGTTCATTTGCTCTATTCCCATCAATATGTTCTTCAAGAACATTAATTCTTGATGGAGCATATGCAGCAGGGATATATGACTTTGTCACCCTTTTTGTATCAGTGAACGCATCTGGTAACTGATTTGCCATATTTTGTAAATGTACGATTTTCTGAACTTCCAGTTCACGTTGATTTGTAGGGGGATCTTGGTGCAACAAAGACAGTGTGCACCATGTAACATCTTTTGGAATTTCTTTAATTCCTCCCCCTAACGCTGGAAATTCATCTTCATTAAAATGGCAATCGGCAAAACGAGCCGTAAACATGTCACCAGTTTGTGGTTCAAGATACCGAATTATACTTGGTGATGTATAACCAACGTATATACCCAATCTCCTTTGTGGCCTCATTTTTGTTCCTTGCGGTGGGGCTATAGGAACATAAACCGCACAACCAAAAACACGGAGATGGGATACATTTGGCTCCTGGCTAGATGTTAATTGTAAAGGGGAATGTTTATTATATGCGCTTGGTCTTATCTGGACCAATGACGCAGCATGCAAGATAGCATGACCCCATATAGAAATTAGGAGCTTTGTTCTCAATATCAATGGTCTAGCAATGAGTTGCAGACGCTTAATCAAAGATTCAGCCATGCCATTTTGTGTATGTACATGGGGGACCGAATGCTCAACATCGGTTCCCATTGACATACAATAGCTATTAAAAGCTTGTGAAGTGAATTCACCAGCGTTATCAAGCCTAACTTTCTTTATGGCGTATTCAGGGAATTGCGCTTTCAACCTGATTATTTGGGCAATGAATTTTGCAAAAGCCGTATTTCGTGTTGTCAATAGACACACATTTGACCATCTACTGGATGCGTCAATCAATACCATAAAATATTGAAATGGTCCGCATGGTGGGTGGATAGGTCCACATATATCACCATGTATTCTTTCTAAGAATACTGGAGATTCATTCCCAATTTTGGCTGGTGATGGCCGAATTATGAGTTTTCCTTGAGAACAAGCATTACATGAAAATTCTCCCGATTGAAAAATCTTCTGGTTTTTCAACGGGTGGCCATTAGAATTTTCTATAATTTTTCGCATCATGACTGAACCAGGGTGGCCAAGTCTTTCATGCCACACTTTAAATGTACTAGTAAACTCTGGGTTTACTGTAACATATGATTCAACTATATGAATCTTTGTGGAATATAATCCGGAGGGTAATGCTGGTAGCTCCTCTAATATAACTTTCCTTTCCGGAATTAGTGATGTGATGCAAAGATATTCAATACCATTTTTATTCATAGTCTCAATATGATATCCATTTCTGCGGATATATCTGAAACTTGTTAAGTTTCTAAGAGATTCAGGGGAATATAGTGCATCTTGCACTTCAAACTTTGTTCCCCTTGGCATTGAAAAACAAGCTCTTCCAGAGCCCATAATAATCTTTGCTTTTCCATATATAGTATTCACGCTTACAGCGGAATTTTTTATATTTAGAGAGGAGAAATACTTTTTATCTTTAAGTATTGTGTGCGTTGTAGCACTGTCTGCCAGACATAAATCTCCATCCCGGATCTCAGATCTTGACATATTCTGAATTTAAATTATGCATTAATAACTTATTTTACCACATACTTTTAAAACAAAATTACATATAACACAAATTTATAAAAAGGAAAAGAAACTTATTTCAGTCAACTTGTTGGACATTGATATCCTCAGGATCAACGAGGAAATCAGATAGATCGAGATGTGCATCATTATCAATGCCATCGAAAGAGGGTCCAGATTCATCAGAGATAAAGTTGGTTTCACCATCCTTTTCTTTTCCCTTTTGGGACTTTTGATATAGATCGGCCAAATGCCTTGGTGTACGACATGTATTGGACCAATGTCATTTAATGCCACATCTGTAGCAAGCTGTTTCATAATGCTTGTCTACAGTTTTACCAACTTTATTTTCTTGAGAATTTTTGTCAATTCTCCCGGTGTTGAAATTATTAAAATAAAATCCTCTTCCTTGGCTTCGACCACGTCCACGACCACGACCACGTCCTCGACCACGGCCACGACCACGGCCTCTACCGGGTCCATGTCGTTGCCAATTATTGTAACTGGATGCTACAACATTCGCTTCTGTGAATGGAGCAGATCCAGTTGGACGAGTCTGATGGTTCAACATCACAAGCTCATTATTTTGTACAGCAACAAGAAGAGTTTGCATTAACTCTGAATAAAGAGTATACTCTTTTGCTCGGTATTGTTGCTGCAAGATTACATTTCCAAGATGAAATGTTTGGAGTGTTTTTCGATTATATCATAATCGTTAACTTTTTCTCCACATAACACCATCCTGGAAGTAATTCCGAACAAAGCGGAATTATATTCTCCCACACTTTTGTAATTCTGAAATCGAAGATTAAGCCACTCATGTTTGGCTTTTGGTAAGATCACATATTTTTGGTGATCAAATCTATCTTTGAGCGATTTCCATAGATCCGCAGGATCTTCTTTTGTGATGTATTGGTCTTTTAGACCATCATGGATGTGATGGCACAAAAATATCATAGATTGTGCCTTTTTTCTCATCTGATGTCGTTTTTAACGCATCGATGGTATCAAGGAGGTTTTTTCCTCTCAAATGCATTTTTACTGCTACTGCCCATGTCATATAATTATTTCCAGAAATATCAAAGGCATTAATCTCGAGCTTTGCCAAGTTTGACATGATTACTGTAATTATAAATTAATATTTAGTAATCATAAATGTAAATAGCGCAATTAAAAGAAATATAACCGCATAGAAATATAAAATATTAACAGCATATAAAATATGTGGCGGCTTAGCCGTCCAATATAATATTGACAATAAATAAAATACGATAAAAAATAATTGCGAAATAATAAATTAATAATGAGGCGACCGAGCCGCGCTCCTATAATAATAACTGTAAAATTTTCGTCTTCTGGACGAAATTGAGAATGTCTTCAGGACATTCATTTTATGGAGGCAGAGCCTACCATATGATCTGAGGAGACATAGTCTACCATATGATCATGATCGTGAAGGCAGAGCCTATCTATCATAACGATCGGTTTGGGGAAGACAGCGCCTATCATCCCGAAACAATATATAAACGTAAATAGCGGTTCGGGGAAGGCAACGCCTATCATCCCGAAATAATATATAAACGTAAATAGATTGAACATAAATTAAACCTAATCTTTTTCGGTTTATGAACGGATCGGAAGACGATCGTGTCTTTCGGTATATGAATGGATCGTGAGACGATTGTGTCTTTCGGTATATGAACGGATCGTGAGACGATCGTGCTGATAATGTGTTATAGAACTAATGTTTATATATGTATATGTATATACTATATATCATTATGTATTTTGCTTAAAGTGATATGAGAAATAGGAAAGCAAGCGAGAGAGAGAATCTTTTTTTTTTTTTTTTTTTGAGAGAATCATTTTCTTCTTATTGCTTTTTAGTGTCTCTCATTACAAACACATATTTATAGTGAAACAAAAATACATAAAATAATAAAAGCATGTCGGTGAATATGAGTCGGTTAATTTTACTTACCGAGCAAGTAAAAACGTGATGGATCATTATCCTTTAACAAAAAAAGATTAGTTGTATATAAATGGAATTTTTTTTGTAAAACAACTATTTATCGACTCTTTATCTCTAGACGGCTGTGTGTATCAATACAACATAAACTAATATTATTGTGTGTACTAATCAATTCAGAATAACATCAAATATAAATCTATTCACCCGATAAAAACAAGTCTCCATTTATATAACCAAACCATTACATAATAGTACGTATAAGTGCATTTAAACCCAACAAGCAACAACAAGGATCAACATGCAGAATCACACAAACACAAAACAAAATCAAAACAAACATACGTACGTATAAAGCAAGAACATAAAACAACTCTTCATCTCACTCCCTCTCTGTTGGAGCTGAAGAAACATATATGTTCTTTGTTTCCTTCATCAGTACCAAGCAAGAACAGAAAACAACTCTTCATCTCACTTCCTCTCTGTTGGAGCTGAAGAAACATGTTCTTTGTTTCCTTCAGTACCAAGCCCTAAAGTGTTTTTAACCGTATCAGTAGCTCCCATAGCCATTTGCTTCACTTCCTCACCGGTTTGGCTCAAGAACCCACCAGTCTTGTCCTTACCAGCTTCTGCAGTCTCCTTGGTATACTCTCCTGCATCTTGTGCCTTGTTCTTAATTGCTTCTCCTGTCTCTGACATGTAGCTTCCCGTTTTGTCCTTGGACTCTTGAGCTTTCTGTTGAGTTGTTTGTGCGGCTTGAGATGTCTTGTCTTTAGCTGATTGAGCTGTTTCATGGGTCTTTTCTTGGGCTGACTGGGCTGCTCCTTGAGTTTTTTCCTTAGCTGCATCTGTCTTCTCCTTCATCGTTCCCATAGCTTCCCCTGTCTTCTCCTAAGATTCGATATTGTATTTACATTGAAACAAAGGTTAGTTAATTAGGTATTGAAATTAAGTAATTAATGTTGGAAAGTAAAAATTGTACTTTTCTTTATATAAAAAAGTTACACATGATAAAAAAATATATATCATCAAAAAATTAAGCAACAGATTTTTTTAATCAAATAACACACTAGTGGTTTCACTCATTGTTTATTTTTTGACCTAATTAAGAATATAATTTTTTTTTTGAGTTTTTAAAAAAAAATGTCTTAACTAAATCATTTAGTATTTTACTACTATTAAAAAAAGTGTAATAATGCATAGANTTTTTGAGTTTTTGAAAAAAAAATGTCTTAACTAAATCATTTAGTATTTTACTACTATTAAAAAAAGTGTAATAATGCATAGAAACCATTTAGTACCTGAGTCTTGCCTGTGGTCTCACCAGCTTTGAAACTCTGTTCTTGATGAGACGCCATTTTCTCTCGTCGAAAAATTTGAAACCAAAATATATAACAGAAACACGAAAGACTTGATTGATGATTAAAAGCTGTTTTTTAGAACTGTGAAGATATCTCCGATTCTTTTGTTTGAGACATTTTATAGCAAGTCTTGGTCGGCGCGAGACAAGACACGTGTTGCAGATTTCTTGACACGTGTTTGTGTTTAAGCACGTGTTGCGATTAGGTTAGAGCGACGAGTTCGAAACTTGGAATGATGTGCGAGTGTTGAATATTAGGTTAACTTGTTTTTGATGACGACCTATGTAGAGGTGCCACGGCATAGTAAAAAATTGAGCTACGGAAGATGCTAGATACGTGGCTCGCCACGTACATGGATATTCATTTACAATTTACACATTATCGGGCTTAGTTCCAGATTTCATTTTCTCGTTAATTTTTATTCGTTCTGTTTCACAAAAATGGTCGTTTTAAAGTTTTATTTTTGTTTTAAAAAGAGTATCGTTTTACATTTTCAATGCAAAAATTTGTATAAAATTTCAGTTTTAACCTTATTGTTTTAATGTATTAAATGGGGAGAGAAAAATTGTTTAATGTATTAATAAAGGGTAATATGGAACTTTTAATAATTTTCTTAATATATGTTAAATATGTCAAAATGACATTTTTTATGAAACAGAGAGAATATTTTTTTGAATCGGCCAGAAATCAATTTGTATTAGATTAGATTGAAATGATGTTAGGTATAAACCAAATTAATATCGGTATAGTCGGATTTCGACGGATTCTATCATAGATTAACGCTAATTTTTTTAATTTGATAATTATAATATTGACAATATATATATATATATATATA
>PKML01001285.1:513887-557044 GCA_002933935.1 Eutrema yunnanense
TAATTAGAATTTAATCAGCGCTAATTATAGCGTTGAGTAATTTTTTAAAAATAATTTATTTTGAAATTTTTTAAAAATTGTTTTTATTTGAATTTTATAATATGTCTAACTCATGATTATAGATATAATTGTCAAACGGAATAATTTTTCTATTTAATCCATTTTGCAGTGAACTAAAATATTATTTGGGCTAATCTGCAAAACCTATAATCTTGAAAACATAATTGTAATACCGTTTAATGACTCTAATTTTACGGTTATTTCACGAACTCTTAAAAAAAATCAATTTTTTGTCTATTTTTTTTATAAAATTAAAATTTTTATTTTGATATATATTCAAATAAAATATAATAGATTATAGTGAAAAATATAGCAAAATTTTGAATATATTTTTTTAAAAAAATATATATGAATTGTTTATTATTTAAAAATATTTAAAACAATAAATAGTAAATAATATTTTTAATGATAAATAAATATTATTTATATTCTCATCAATGTTTTTAAAAAACAATTATATTATTTTTTATTTTAATTAATTTTTCTTATTTGTAATGGCATATTATAAAATAACTTACAAAACAAATTTTATTTTTAAAAATATTTTTTAAATAATATTATAGAAATTAGATTATAAACCAAGAATAAAACTGTAACCAATGTGTCGGTGGCGGGGTAATTGAGGGTAGAAATTAGATTTTTACCCACCTCCGGGTATAAGCTTCAATCTTGAAAATATGGATGGAACTTTAGCTCGTTTTCAGTCTTGAAAAAGGGAATAATAACATCATGTGGGTGCAAACTTCTGCAACTCCACAAATAATTGATATTGTCTCGGACAGTTCATAAATTGTACTAAGAATTACCTAAAAACATGAACGTTCCAATAGAAATCCCTCGTAGTGGTAAAAAAAACTCTCTTGTAATAAGAAAAGCTATAAGATATAGAAAACTCTGAAAAATTCTAAATTTAAGAATAAATCTCAGAAAAAAATAAATAGATAAAAAATCAATTGAAAGCCACACACATTTAAACACCATTAAACTCTCGATAATCCTTGCACTCACAAAAACCAAACTATAAAAGCATCTACATTAGGGGTGTTTCAATGAGGCCTTTTCCATTAAACAAAAGGAAAAAAATTAAAGAAAAAAAAAAAGAAAGAAGAGAGAGACATGGGTGTCTCAAATGAGACTCAACAAAAAAAGTTGAGACACAAGGTAACGTGTCTTTTTTTTTTGGTGAGACATCTTCAAAGGTGTCTCACTATGTCTCACTAATGTAGATGCTCTAAAAACTTATTTAAAACCTATTTGATTTAAATTAAACAATGTATCAAAAATAAAGAAAACCTAATAACATTAAGAGGTAGAGACGAAAGCACGTGATCAAAGATTCTTCACGTCATCATCTGGATCGTCTCCGGACTCTTCTTCGTGACCTTCAATGATCAATGCGGAATTTTAAAGAACCAGAATCGATGGTTTTGATATCGTGTCAAATATTATAGAATAATAATAAGATATTACATAATGTTAACATCCACACAATATTTAATATGAGATCATAAGATACATATATATAATGGTAATATTACATAATGTTAACACCCACACAATGTAAACTTTACTAAACATATAAACTAAATATGTTAAGAATATAACGAAATCTACATAATTCTTCATTCGGGCTTCATTTCATAGTTGGGTTTTGATGACTCATAATATTTAATCCGCAAGATACACATCTTGCTCCTCCAAGTTATCTCCAATATTTACAAATATAATTATTTTGGTTATAATAATAAATTTTTGCTCAATTTTGTAGTGTTTTTTTTTTTATGTATCAGTTACGATCGATACATTAAAATGCCTCTTTGACCCACAGAAAAATGTCACCGGAAAAAAAGGTCTAAGATCTTCCTATCGCCAGTCATCCTCCTCCACTTCTTTACCAAGCAAAGTTAGGGTCAAACGTCCTAAAACAATTCATCTCCACAAAATTTAGCCATATCAATCGTCAATTTATTTTACGTGTCAGTGGAATCCTTAGATCCAGGATTTTACAATAATACTACTTTCGAATTGTATAAATACCACTTTAATATACATATCAACCCCTTCAAGTATTCTACAAAATTAAAATCGTAGAAGAGATTCACAGATCCGAAAAGAAGATGTCATCGAGCCAAGAATTAAGCCACAACGCTGGAGAAGCCACCGGTCAAGTTCAGGTACATTACAAACACAAAAGAACGACATCTTCATTAGAATACTGTATATATCCACACACACACACTAACACTAATTAGGGCCGGTCGAATTTGGACGTCCAACATGAAATGAAAACACAAAAATAGATAACACGACATATTGACATTTTCATATCGTATTGTGCATTTTCCATATGTTTTTTTTGTCTATACAAAATCGTTACAAAAATTCCTCAAAATTTTGACCAAATCTGTCTGAAGTTCGAAGCCATGGTTTTGTCAAGAAGCCTTCATTATACTGTAAGAAAATAGTCAATTTCCGATGGAAAAAAATCATTGAAAATCCATCTGAAATAATTATTTCCGATAGATTTCTAATATTTAATATATGGTTTTATCTGTCAATTCTAAATCGCCGGAAACCAATAGTTGTCGAAAATCTATTGGAAATTGTCCGAAGGTGAGTTTTCGATGAACTTTATGACTTTAAATAATTTAATTAAAAATAAAATATTTTGATATTAAATTTTATATATTAAATAAATAAATAAATATTAAACATAAAACTACAAGTTATGCTTAAAATATATCAAACATATAAATAATAAATTTAACTTTATCTATACTAACTTAAATATAAAGGATATATGGTATATATATTTTAAACATATCTATTATGACTTGTTGAAATTTTTTTATCAGGTTAAAACTCTCCATCTTCATAGTAAAATGACTTGTTTAGATGGAATTTATGTTGAACTTTAATTTTCACTTTTTTTTTGTTTCTTGAACATTTTCTATTTCTTCCGTCTTTAAAATATTTTCCAATTCATTCGTTTCTTGTTTTGTTTTTTTTATAAACATGAAACTGAAGAAAAAAAAATATCAATGAAAACGAAAATGTTTAAAAACGGAAATTTCCTACGGACCAAAAATGAAAAAAAAATAGAAATGTTGTTGGAAATGAAGACAATCTCAAAGCAGGATCGATTTGCTCAAAGGAGCTTATTGAGATAGATATAATAACTAGAAATGGAGATAGCTCATTAAGGAGCTTTATTGTGGTGCAAGAGAAAAGAGTAAAACGTTGAAACTTAAATGAATACCAAGAACACAAGGATTCTTAGATTGATCTGGATTTGATAAAAGGAAAGCTGCTCTCAGCAGCCAAGGTTACAATATCAGAAAACACAAAAGCCATATTTATACTAGTCTAAACTTAGAATAAAACCCTAAACACATGGGCCTTCCTTTAACATTGCTTGTTGGAATAATATTGGGCTTGGGCTTCTCTTTACAGAAAATATGTTGAAATGTCTAACGGAAACCAATTTTCGATAGAATTCTGAGAGCACACTCATTGAGGGGGTTCTCATGCAAGTATCTCAATTTGGAAAAAAAAAAATTAATATTATTTAATGGGGAGAGTATCTCAAAAAGTTGAGATATTCACACCAAAGTATCTCAAATGAAAAACTCTTGTATGAGTATCTCAACTTTTTGAGATACTCTGTCAATTAAATAATATTAATTTTTGGTTTCCTAAGTTGAGATATTTGCATGAGAACCCCTCAATAAAGGTGCTCTAACGGACACTCACTCTGTCAGAAAATTTCTTTTGCGGATCGTGAGACTGTTGGAAATCCGTCGAAAACTATGTCTCCCCTTATTTGATTGTACTGTAATTAGACCGAGCGTGAACACACACTATATATTCTTATTTATTTTTCTTAAATTTTGACTATTACTCAATTTTCGGTATCTGGTTTTAATAATGACTTTTACATTTCTTTATTACAGCTGAAGAAGGAAGAGTACTTGAATAAAGTATCACACGCAATGAACCAGAATGCTGATCATCACACTCACTCACAGTCACACTCAGAGTCTGATCAGAACAATCCTTCCCTACTTTCCCAGGCCTCTAATGTCATCCAACAGGTTTACATTCCTTCTTATTTTTATTTCGCTTCATTATTAATTTTATAGACATTATCCATTAACAATTTTACTGTTGATTTTGGAGTGTAGACCGGTGGACAAGTGAAGAACATGGCACAAGGAGCAGCCGACGTGGTGAAGAACACCCTCGGAATGAGTCCGGTCACCAACAACCCTAGCAGCCCGGCCGGCACGACCCGCCCGAGCAACCCCAGCAGCCCGGCCGGCACGACCCGCCCGAGCAACCCCAGCAGCCCGGCCGGCACGACCCGCCCGAGCAACCCCAGCTCCAGGAATATTTGATATTAAAGGAATTATTATTAATAAAAGCTGGCCTAATATTTTCCAATATAAAGTATAAACAAAAAAATATGTTGTTTTTTGTTTGTTCAAGTTTCTGAATTTTGAGTATTTTATTATTATTATTATTGTATGTTGAGATATTTTTACGTGTCTCATAAGCCATAACCTAGTAAGGGTTTTTTTCTCTCTAATAATATCATCGATTTCTTATTTATTCAATTAATGCATTATTAGTCCGGCTTGATTAGCCTACGTTTTTAATCCCACATAAATCCTATTATCCTATATTGTCATTTTTTTTTGTCAACAAACCATTTTATTAAATCAAGTAAAATGGTTTGTTGACAAAAAAAAAAAAAATGACAATATAGGATAATAGGATTTATGTGGGATTAAAATCCTATTAGTTCACCGTTTTTAAGTTTATCATAAAAACTTTATATATTTTGATAGATACAATAGTTTAAGAAAGAATTGTTGTTTCACGTACTTAAAGATAATATTGTATTAGTCGACAAAAAAAAATAATAATGAAAAAAAGAATTGACAGCTTAGCAGTCTTTCAAAGTGTTCTCATCAGAAATTCTTAATGTTTTGAATCAAATGCCGAATTGGAATCTGGTATATGAAAAAATGAATGTTAACTTACGTGGATTCCTCATTGCTAGAAGTTGACAAGGGAGGATCCTTGTCAATATATCATATGTAGCTGGAGGCTTTTCTAAATGGCTAAAAAAGTTTTTGTTGATGAAAGTAGCCTTACCTCTATGTAATGCTCAGTTTATTTTGCTGGTGATTTCCTTTGATCTCCTGTTTTTTTGTTGATTAGAAGGAATCATGTTTAAATCTCAATATTGTAGCAAGGGGTGTGTCCCATGGATTGATTAGAAGGGAATAAGTTTACATGCTCAGAATGTAGCAATATGTGATTTCCTTGGATCCATGTTTGTAATTTCAGGAACCAGTTTAGTATATATAATGTCATTTAGATGAAAAAAAAATTGATAGTAATTTTTTTTTGGGTCATGCAATAAAATCATGTTTTTATGAGGACCATTTAAAATATTTATCAAATCAAATCTTAATCGGCACAATAAATTAGTCACAATCAGGGCGAAGACGAGAGAGATGACACATGCCACGGCGTAGCGCACGTGTTGCACGCGAGAGAAACCGACGGCAGCGTCAAATCCCATATGAAGGAGTCGCAAGTAAACCGCCGGTGACGAAAATGTGAGGCGATGACAGCAGATTAGCGGCCACGGTGGCGATTTCTAGGGTTTAAAAAATCCCTAAAACGATACTTGCTTTCAGGTTTTAGAGCACTACATACTTAGCCTTGTGGGTTTAAACCCTACACTGCATTTTTTTATAAACCAAAACAACAACGTTTTGATTTACAATGCCAATTCGGATTTTTCATTAACAGTTTGTCGGGTTTGACTAACGAAGTTTATATCAAAGTTGGTTTTGGCCAAAAATAAAGTTTGTGCATGAAAATTCAAATTATCAAGGGTTAAAGTATGAATTTGTACACCAAAATTATTGGGACTTAATCAGTACCATTAGGAAATGTTGAGTCATGAATTGACGGTTTTCGCAACCGTAACATTTATCAACCTAATCCGTTTGTTTTATTTTGAAAACTGTTGTGGTAATGATGGTCTTCGTGGACCAAGTAATGGGCCCATAAAACCCAAACCATATCCAGTTTCCAAAAAAAAAAAAAAAAAAAACACNAAAAAAAAAAACACTCTGATTGTATCGAACAAGCGACCGAACCACTGTCAAATTTGATTTCATCGTCTTCCTCGTTCGCATTGAGCTATTCCCATCTTTTTCGTACTTATCTCTTGCTCGAACCCTTCTCCTATCCCTCCATGTCTTCCTGTAAGTTTCTCTACATTTGTTCCTGCATTTGGATTCACATTCCAGCTACGATTTTTGTTTTCATTTTTTGTAAATTCGATTCTGAAATGAAGCCTGATTCTTGACTTGATTTAGGGTTTATTGATGCATTTGATTGAGTAAATCTCCGGACTTTTAGTGTCTTAACTCTTGAGAATTGCTCTGGATTCTTCTTCGTCTCAAGATAATGCTGTTCGAGTTCGTTCCTTGGTGATGAAATTGAAAACTGCAAAGATAACGATACATTGAATTAGATTTCAGTTTCAAAACATGCTCTCTTTGTTTTGTTTTTTTGCAATGATATTACTTTAAGGTCAACGTTCTCTAAAAGAGCTTTGCGTTTTACTTCAGGTAGCCTAGGAGCTCCTAAAATTAAGATTTATGCAAGAAATGTAATAAGATGTGACAACTTGCTGATACCGAACAATCAAAGACTATGTATCAGCCAAAGCCCCATTAGATATCCGAGTCTGAGGACAACTTTGCCATCTGTGAAAGCTTCTCAATTGTCTGTTGTTCCACCTGAAGAAACAGCAGGTATAAACTAATCTTTCTTTGTTATCTCATTTTAGAAAATGCTTAGAGTTGTGGCTTATGGAATGACATTTAAATTTGGAAAGAGTATCTTTTTTGTTGTTGTTGTTGTTCTTGTTATGGGTTGCATGTTTTCTTCTTTAACATTTCTTCACCACATCTTGTAGAAGATTCTGAAGAGACCAAATCATCTGTTGTGAACACTCAGCTCATTCCCAAGTCCTCTGAGGTTGGTATTACCTCCCTGTTAACTACTTTCTGCTTTTCTTGATCCGTTTCATTTCTGTCCAGTCTCATTTGGTTCTCTCATATCTGTGTGTTATATCTTCGTGCGGGTGCATCTGTTATAACCTTCAGTTTCGATTTATTTTTGAGCAATCATAAAGTTAGAGAAGGGGGACTGTGTTGTGGCCACTGAAGAACCAGCTTGGACATAAGTTATGTGAATTTTAAGCATTTATGTTTCGTTTTTTTATCTTCTAGGTGGAAGCACTTATCAGTGAAATCGCTGAATCTCCATCAATTGCGGAGTTTGAACTGAAAGTAAGACTCAGTTTTCATTTGATTACTCGTCTCTGCTAAGTGGTTCTCTTAGATGTTGTCTAATATTTCTGCTTTCTCCCACTTTGCATATTTCTAATAGCTGGGAGGTTTCCGCCTATATGTAGCAAGGAAATTAGCTGACCAAAGTAGTCCACCACATCAGCAAATTCCGCATGTGGTTTCTGCAAGTGCGACTCCGGAGGGGATCAATACAAATGGCTCAGCCACCTCTTCGTCATTATCTATCACAAAAACATCATCTTCTTCAGCAGACAGGCCGCAAACACTTGCTAACAATGCTGCTAATGAGGGTTTAGTGATTCTCCAATCTCCAACGGTTAGAGACCAGATAATTATCTTGAAACTGGCATGAGTACGGCTAAATTCGGGATTTATCTTTGAGTGGAATTTTATTGTTGCAGGTCGGTTATTTCAGGAGATCCAAGACCGTAAAGGGGAAACGCCTTCCTAGAATCTGTAAAGAGGTACATCTTCTCTTATGTTTTACGACAGATTTTCGCAGAGTATTAGGAGTCTCTCAGATTGATTATATATTTGGTTTTGGTTACTCAACAGAAAGACATAGTGAAAGAAGGTCAAGTTCTATGCTACATCGAACAACTTGGTGGTCAAATCCCAGTTGAGGTAATAATAAATCCAACTCGCTTTCTTTGCTTATATCCTCTCTATCGGTCTTCTTATTTTGTTCTTGCTTTCTTTCTTTCTTCTTAGTCTGATGTTTCCGGTGAGATTGTCAAAATACTCCGTGAAGATGGTGGTAAGGCTCTCTTTCTTTATGTTCCTCGTACGGATATAATTTTTCTCTTCTGAATTTCGTTTTTTTTCTTTCTTTTTTCGATTCGACAGAGCCTGTAGGATACGACGATGCTCTCATCACAGTTCTTCCTTCATTTCCTGTCATCAAGAAGCTTTAGTAAGAACTAATTTTGGTTTATCTATGTGTATGCCTCTTTGTTTTGTTTATTTTCTCCACATAGACAAATAAACCCCATTCACAAATCTTTCTCCGTTCCATTCTCTGTTTCACTAAGATTGAATTTGATTTTTTTTTGTTTCCATTGATATAGAATATCCATCCATATATATAATCAATGAGAAAATTACAAAAAAAAAAATACACAATAATAATAAATAAATAAAAATCAAGCAATTTCTTCAAGAGAAACCTAGCCATGCAGTAACTTAAAACAAAATACATTAATGCCTCAAAATAGAATATCATCCCCAATTTCTTCACCTAGTTCCTGTCCAGTAACTTGAGAACTGTTACAAAACAATAAAATAAAAATGATAATTAGTTAAAAACAAATAATACAAAACATATACTGAATATATAAAACAATTTACGAAATTTGGACCTGAGAAATTAGGAGGAGAGTTACTCAAGATGTATAAAGCGTCACGCCACTCCTGTGGTGTTTTCTTGGAGGCCATGGCTCGGCCAATGGTGACCAAAGCCAGAGGAAGACCGTCGCACCTGGCTGCAACCTCCTGAGCCACCTTAGCTATGTCCGGGTGGCTCTTCACCGTCTCTTCTCCAACATTCTTTGTAAACAAGTCCCAAGCTCGTTCCCAAGCCAATTTCTCCACTTTGATCTTCGTCTGTGCACTCATCTCCTTACAAACTTCTTCGCTACACGTCGTGAACACAACCTTCGACCGGTTCTGCGTATCCGGCGGTGGAACTCCAGCTTTCACTGTACAACGAAAAACAAATAACTTGTGTTACAAGTTATACTAAACACTCACACTCTTGTACCGCAAGTAATCAATTTAATTAACCCCTTACTAAGATCAACTTTCTCCCAAACATCATCAAGAAACAATGCGAAACGTCTCTTACTCAAGATCTCAAAGATCTTGGCAGCTTTCTCTTCCTCGGTCTTACTCATCCAAGCCCTATCCAAAAAGCCAATCTTCTCCCTAATCGTGTCTTGAATCTTTTCAAGATTCAGATTCTTGGACACAAATACCCACAAAACAAAATCAAACCCATTAGCCTTCTGTTGAAGCAACCTGTTATTAACCTGAGTCAAAACCGTCGTCTTCCCAACACCTTCCACACCGTATAATCCAATGATACCAGTGTTCTCCATCGTCAAACACCTCCAAACCAAACCCGAAACCGCCTCTAACCCTACCGTCTGCTCATCATCATCCTTAACTGTCAATCCGCCGCCTCCTCCTCCACCAATGCCTCCATTTTTTTCCGCGACAACTTCAAACATTCCTCTACTCTTAATTTCTTGAACCTCTTTCAGCTTCTTGCAAACTTTCTTCTCCATCTTGTGGCTTGAAGATATCAAACCATGGCTCGAAGAAGAAGACGAAGAAGACATCAAGAAATACTCTTCTGCTTCTTTAACAACCGTGTCAGCTTGTCTAAGCCATACTTGGACTTTGTCTAGCCGCTTCATCTGTTGCTGCTCCTCACAGATCTTGACCCTTTTCATCACGTTGTTCCCAAGATCTTTGAGTTCGTCGGTTGCGATTTTCAGCTTCTTAACATTATCGTTAATCTTCCCAACGTAGATGCATCGAGTAACCAAACTCTTGAAATCTTTCCCCATCTTTCTAATGTTTCCCCAAATTAAATTCTTGAAAATGTGTTTGTGTGTGCGTTATATTAGTCTAAACATATTGACTGACTTGCACGTTGTGATTTCTGCTAATGTCTAATGACGGTTGTTGGAGAATCTAAGGTTAATTAACTAAATAAAACCTTGTTTGAAAATATTTTATTCGGCGTGTGAGTATTATATTTTTGTTTTCTTTGTCGTTTATGAAAGTGATTAATACATGTTCCGATGAAACTCTGCACTACTTCGCCAATTAGCAATCAAATAGCAGAGAAGACTTTTTGTATCGTATCGTATATTCGTATGACTCGGGTTTTTCAGAATTCTCTCCTTATTTATTTGTAAAATATATCAGATTTATCATTTAAAAATGTTTATTCTGTTGGTTAGTCACCCTTTGTGGTGATCATGTCAATTTTTTTTTTTTTTTATCTATGTTTTTTTTTATTTTTTACGGTAAACAATTTCATTAATTTTAAATTGGAATTACAAAATCTTACAGAATTTTTGAAAAACAAGTTATTACATAAGCAAATATATACGCTATATACTGAAAAAAGATACAACAAAAAAAGTGCGACGATATATTTCATTAATTTTTATTTTTTTTTATCTATATATATATATATATATTTTTTTTCGGTAAACAATTTCATTAATTTTAAATTGAAATTACAAAGTCTTACAGAACTTTTGGAAAACAAGTTATTACATAAGCAAATATATAAGCCATATACTGAAAAAAATACAACAAAAAAGCGATTATGACAGATGATTTCCTTCTCCGTATTTGATTTTAATCTAATGCGAAATGTGCGACGGTGGCATCTCTTGGCTAAACTTTTGAATTGCAATTGCACACCGCATGACCAAACCCGATGCTATTTATCATGCCAAGTAAACTACGAAAGTACGAAATTTGTGTTATCATTTTACAAATCATTAAATTTCAGCATACGTTGCTAGATTTTTGAAGTTTTTAGGTGAAAATGCTAAATTTCCCAATAATCTTGAAATTGGGCCTGTAAAATAATTGGGCTCACTTATAATATACAAATTCTATGGGCTCTGTGTATACAAGGTGATGTTACGTTTCAAAAATTCAGATTGGCTCTATTGCATTTGTTCACATACATTAATGGCGATTAGAACATTCTCTTCTCTCAGAAGCGCTCTTCGTCAAACCTCTAAAGCTCAGGCATTTCGTTTCTTCTCTACCCTTTTACACGATCCACCATCGCCAGATCTAGTAAACGAGGTCTCCCGCGCTCTGAGCGATCACCGGAACCCTAAGGACGACCTCGAACACACTCTTGGCGTTTACTCTCCGCGAGTTTCGTCGATTCTGGTCGAACAAGTGTTGAAGCGCTGCAAAAATCTCGGTTTTCCTGCTCATAGGTTCTTTCTCTGGGCGAGACGAATCCCAGATTTTGAACATAGCTTGGAAAGTTATCACATTTTGGTGGAGATTCTGGGTAGTAGCAAGCAGTTCGCTTTGCTCTGGGATTTTTTAATCGAAGCCAGAGAGTATAAGTACTTTGAGATAAGCTCTAAAGTTTTTTGGATTGTGTTTAGAGCTTATAGTAGAGCTAATTTACCTGGTGAAGCAAGTCGAGCGTTTAATCGAATGATTGAGTTTGGGATTAAGCCTTGTGTTGATGATTTAGATCAGCTTTTGCATTCGCTTTGCGATAGAAAACATGTGAATCACGCGCAGGAGTTTTTCGACAGAGCGAAAGTTGGGATCGCACCGAGCGCAAAGACGTATAGCATTTTGGTTCGAGGTTGGGCTAGAATCCGAGATGCCTCAGGTGCACGCAAGGTGTTCGATGAAATGCTTGAGACAAACTGTCTTGTAGATTTGCTCGCTTACAATGCTCTTTTAGACGCTTTGTGCAAATCTGGGGATGTTGATGGAGCTTATAAGATGTTTGAAGAAATGGGTAACCTTGGACTTAAACCAGACGCGTATAGTTACGCGATATTCATCAACGCGTACTGCGACGCAGGCGATGTGCACTCGGCTTATAAGGTTCTTGATCGGATGCAAAGGTACGATCTTGTACCCAACGTGTACACATACAACCATATCATCAAAACACTCTGCAAGAACGAGAAAGTTGATGATGCTTATTTGCTGTTAGATGAGATGATTCAGAAAGGGGCTAATCCGGATACTTGGACTTACAATTCGATCATGGCTTACCACTGCGATCACTGCGAAGTGAATCGTGCAACAAAGCTGATCTCGAGAATGGATAGAACCAAGTGTTTACCGGATAGACACACTTACAATATGGTTCTCAAGTTGCTGATAAGGATAGGGAGATTTGACCGTGCGACAGAGATGTGGGAAGGAATGAGTGAGAGAAAGTTTTATCCAACGGTTGCTACTTACACTGTGATGATTCATGGGTTAGTGAGGAAGAAAGGGAAGTTAGAGGAAGCTTGTAGGTACTTTGAGATGATGATTGATGATGGGATTCCACCGTATTCGACAACGGTCGAGATGTTGAGGAATCGGTTAGTCGGTTGGGGACAAATGGATGTTGTGGATGTTTTGGCGGGGAAGATGGAAAGGAGTAGCTCTTGTTCGGTTAGAGAAATGGCGGTTGAGATGAGAGGGAAGAGGAGGAGAGTGGGACGTAAGAGTGAAGACAGCGAAGATGATGATATTGAGCTTCAAAGAGTTATATGAGAAGAAACATATGAACATATGGATAAAAAAAACATTTTAGAGTTAATTATATGAATTCAAGATTTATATAACAAATCATATTACAAACTTTATTAAAAACACATTTATATAATTTTAATTAAAACCTTTAAACGAAGAAGAAGGTTCGAAATTTTTTTTATTGCCTTTTTTCTTTTTACCCGGAGAAAAGTTTTGTTTGATGAAACAGAGTTTTTGCCACCGACGACGAAAGTGTGAAGCTTTATAGATCTGATGAGACACTTGCAAGCTCTGATTTGAAGTTGAATCTCACAACAACCCATCAAATGATTGCATCTCCGGTGAAGCCACTGTTCGTCTTCGTCTTGACTTTCTCTCTTCTCCTCGTTGTTATTCTTCTATCTCCGTCTCCCCATTTCCTGCAGATTCCGGTTCCTTCGGGTTCATCGGTGTAAGTGTTTTGTCTCTGTAATTTTCAATTACTGCTTCGCTTTTGGGTTCACGAAGAATCGCATCACACGATTAGGGTATTGAGAGAAGTTTTCAGATGTTTGATCGGCGGATGAAACCGAATTAGCACAATCACAAAACAAACTCTCTTCTTGGCTGTAGAAGACGGACGAATCTTGATTTTATGTTCTTTGCTTCAGGGGTTCTGATATATGGAGTGTCAAGAGGATTTTGGAATGGAGGCCTTGCAAATGGTGGTTACAAGGACATCTCACTCGTATGCATCATTCTCCTAAGTTTTTGAGTTAAAGATCTCACTCTAGTTTTGTTCTTGGGATGTAAATCGGTAATTTTATTGACATCGGCCATTTATTCACTTGAAAGCTTGGATTTTGTCTGAAAAGAGTAACACTTTTTTAGTTGGGTAGAATAGAATGTAGATTGCTTGTAGTGAGTTTGCTTCTCTGAACTTTGTGATCGGTCTTCATTGCAGACAACTGCTTTGGTTTTTTGTTCAAATCCTGCAGCTCTACCAGCTAAAACTAATGGATACATCCGAGTTGATTGCTATGGCGGCCTGAATCAGATGAGACGCGATGTAAGTTTTAGAAAGCAAGATAATTGGCCGTCTCGTGAATGTGTTTATCCTATGAAGATTTCAACTTGCATTGTTTATGCCTTAGGAATTAAATCATGTGATGATGTAATGCTGCTTGCAGTTGTGTGATGGAGTTGGGATTGCCCGTTTGTTGAATGCCACACTTGTTCTGCCAAAGTTTGAGGTCGCTGCGTATTGGAACGAGTCAAGGTACTCCTCCTTTCTCTTGAGATCAAAGCTAATATAGCAATTTCAATTGTGTGTTGTTGTTTTGATCAAGTAAGAGAATTAACGTCAGTGATGCTCTTGGTGCAGTGGTTTTGCAGATATCTTTGATGTAGACTACTTTATTCAAAAGATGCATGGTTTTATCAATGTCGTGAAAGAACTCCCAAAAGATATTGCATCGAAAGAACCATTCAGAGTAGACTGTAGCAAAAGGAAAGGTCAATTTGATTACATTGAAAGTGTTCTTCCATCTTTGTTGGAACATCATTACATTTCTTTTACACCGGCAATGAGCCAACGCAGGGACAGGTGCCTTTCTAATTAGTGTATATTGTCTTAAGTCTGTAATTGCTTTTTCTGGACATTTTCAAGTTTCTTACAATTCTACTTTCATACAATGCGTTTCCAGGTATCCCCAGTATGCAAAAGCCACTCTATGTCAAGCCTGTTATTCAGCTTTACGGCTTACTAGTTCCTTGGAGAAGAAAGCCATTGAGCTTTTAGATGCTATTCCCAAACCTTTCTTGTCGCTTCACCTCAGATTTGAACCAGACATGGTAGCGTACAGCCAATGTGAATACCCAAACCTCTCTCCTTCATCTATCGCTGCCATTGAAGCTGCTAGTGTTGACAGGAAGCCATGGACAGGAGAACTAGCTCAGATTTGGAGAAAGCGAGGCAAATGCCCTCTGACTCCTAATGAAACAGTTTTGATGCTTCAGTCACTCAACATTCCAACAAGCACAAACATATACTTAGCAGCTGGAGACGGTCTAATGGAGATGGAAGGATTCACATCCGTGTATACAAATGTGTTCATAAAGTCTGCTTTACTTAACCAAGAGGATTTCACCAGAATGCATGGAAACACAAAAGCTGCATTGGATTATCATGTGTCTATCAACAGTGATGCGTATGTGGCTACTTACTTTGGAAACATGGATAAAATAGTTGCAGCTATGCGAACATATAAACGGATGCATAATACTCTGTTCCTGAGCAGAAAAGCATTTGCAGAACTCACTTCTCAGGGGCTTGAAGGCGCGGAGTTGAAGAAAGCTCTTTGGGAAGTTCATAAAAACGATTTTGCCGTTGGCAGAGGTTTTGCTTTGCCCGATTGCTTCTGTGAATTTGAGCTGTAATAATGATTCTTTTCTTACCTCATTCTTGAGTTCACACAACATTTGTAACAACAACAATTTGTTCATGTACTATGCAATTTGAGAGTCGATGAGACGCTCCTGTTTGCAAATACAAGAAAGTAGTACACATTCTGAGATCAGTTTTTTTCTCTTCATTCAGCAGCAAACCATATCTCTATCTAACTGAGATTCTACAGTTATCAGGTTCTTTGGTGCTGCATTTTCAGCCATTGCATGCAAAATAGTTGAAGCCTCAGAGATCACTGCTTGAGGTAAGTGTCGCTCTAAAACACGCGAATACCTAACAGCTACTTCAAGGCCCTTTTCGTCCAGATTGCAAAAGTCTGTGTTCTTCCATTGCTTTGAGTTCCCAACCACACAAAAACCATGTAAAATAGCAGCAAATGAAACAGGATCAGGAGAGAAGCCTTTCTTCACCATCCTATCCTGAAACCTGCAAGCAGTCTTCACCATTCCATGTACAGAGAGAGAAACGAGGACAGAATTGTAAGCAGCAGCATGGTCTGACCACCCATCTGATTTCATTTTATAGAAAAACTCAAAAAACTGAGAACTTTGTCCCTCATAAAACCCATTTGATTCAGCAAGAACTTCTCCAGATGTTTTCTTCACAAATCCCTCAAGTAGACAATTGAAGGTAACTTCATTAGGGACACAGTTGTTTCTCAACATTAGCTCCCAATAGTAAACTGCTTTCCCAAGGGTGCTACCATCTTTAGCAAAACTTCTTATGAGTGTTGTGTAGGTGACAACGTTAGGCACAAGGCCAAATGATTGCATCTCTTTGAAAGTCTCTTCAGCCATTTTGAAATCCCCTTGGCAACAAAATCCATTAACAAGGGATGAGTAAGTTACCACGTTTGGCTTACATTTGCTCTTACCCATGTCTCGGAAAATCTTTATGGCGGTTGCCATATCCTGTTGCTTTACATATCCGTCGATGATTGTGGAATAAGTGAATTCATCTGGTACAAGATTTTCTTCGGTCATCCTATCCATGCACAGCAATGCCTCAGTCAACATTCCAGATCTGCAAAACCCCTTTATCATAGCATTGTGGTGCACGACATCAACCTTCACACCCTTTTCAATTGAGAGAGAGGAAACCTTCCTTGCCTCATCAAAGTCACCACTTCTGATGAATCCATCTATGAGTGTGGCATACACATAAGCATCTGGTGAAATATTCCGGTCTAGCATCTCCAAGAAGAGGAGTTTGGCAGGTAAAAGTCTACCGATCTTGCACAATCCACTCATCAACATATTGTAGATGGCGGCATCCGGTGAAGCTCCTCTATCTATCATTTTAACTTTCATCTTAATTGCATCATCCATATGGCCTGAAACAACAAGACCATTGATAACAATTCCATATGTAACTATATCTGGTTTGCATCCTCTTTCAACCATCTGTAGAAGCAACTTAGAAGCAATATCATACTCTTTGCTTTTGCAATAGGCTTGTAATAAAGGGGCATAGCTTATATTGTTCGGAATTAACCCTTTCTTTGATGCTTCATCCAAAAGCCCAACAGCATCTTCTTTTTTCCCTTCTTTACAAAAACGATTAATCAAAATGTTATATGATGCTATATCAGGCTTGCAGTCATTAGCCATTATCCATCGTATACTTTCCGCTGGTTCAACCTTCGAACCGTGCCTATACTTAGCATCCATGATGTTGTTCAGGAACCGAACACTGACTATTAAACCCCTTTCTTTCACTTCCCTCAAAAGTCGATCACTCGCCACGAAATCCCCTTTCTTGCAGAACCCGTTTATCATTGTTCCGAAAGTTTGCAAAGTTGGCATAAATCCCTTGGATTTCAACTCCTTGAAAACTAAATTCGCGTTTTCAATGTCGCCCAGCTTGCAGTATCCACCAATGATTGTGTTGTAAAACACAATATTCGGAACACAACCTTTCCCCCATCGATCTTCAATCAGCTTTCTACCTTCTTCGACCTTCCCTTCACTACACATACCCTTGAGCAGTATACAAGTACTGTAATTATCGACACAACCACCTCTCTCACACATTTCGTCATACATCTTCCGTGCATCTCCAAGTCTCCTACTTATCACAAATAAACTCAACAATGAATTGCAAGCTATAACATCAGGCACAGACTCGTACGATTCAACTACATGATTATAAATCTCCAAAGCTTTATTCAAAACCCCTGATTCAGCATACGCGTGAAGAACGTGGCTCAATGCTTCATGAGTAACCTTAACATTTTCTTTTCTGAGATTTCCCAACACATCTTCAATCTCATCGAAGATCCTATACCTCGCTAAGAGCTTCAGAAACGAAGAACAACCAAACCCATTTGAAAAGAGCTCCTCTTTTCTCTGACTAGATAGCCAATCATACAGCTTAACCCCGATTTCCACATCCTGGATTCGATCGAAAACGTAATGAGAAATGTCGACGAGGCGGACTTGTTCATCATCGAGCAATTTAGACCAGTTTTGTTGGGTTTTGAGGATGTTGACGGTGTCGGTAACTTGTTTCCTGATTTTGGGAGTTATCGGGAGATGAGATGGAGGAGGATTGCTTAGCGGTTTGATGCGAGAGAGAAGGGTTTTAGACATTATAAGACGACTGTGAAATGTGGTTTCATTGTCAACGTCGTTGATTCATAAGGAGAGAAATACAAGTTTATTTATTCTCACATAGCTCCCTCATGTTGTATTCATTAGTTAATATATACCTCTAACATTATATTTAATGCTCATTAACCCAAAACTTAAAACTTTTAATAAATTATAGTGAAAAATATTTTTAATAAAACTAGTACAATATTTTTCAATTTTTATTTTGATATATATTCAAATAAAATATAATAAATTATAGTGAAAAATATATTAAGATTTCGAATATATTTTTTTCTTTGAATATATATGAATTGATTATTATTTAAAAATATATAATATTAAAAATAATTAAAAAACTAAATAGTAAATAACATTTTTAATGATAAATAAATAATTTATATATTCTCATCAATAATTTCAAAAGACAATTATATCATTTTCTTATTTGTAATGACATAATATATAATAATTTACGAAACAAATTTTATTTTTAAAATATAAAGATTTTAGTTAACTTTGTATATATGTTTAGCATTAGATATACATTTTAATTGAACTTCATTAAAATATTAATAATGAATGAATTGAATTTATCTGATTTAATTGCACAAAATCCATATTCGGTCATGATATTAAAAAAAAAAATTGTAAAGTTATTATTGGGAAATTTCGGTTCGATTTCATGTTGATAAGAAAGCAAATCTTCAATTTTAGGGTAATATAGTCTCCACGAATTAAAATTAGCTTCTGATTCTAATGTTTAAACTCTAAAGTGGTCTAAACCACAAAATGACCAGTCTTTAATTTGTTTTTTTTCCCACTGAAATAACAAGACCAAAGGGATGATGAATCAAGGGTTTGCAGAATCCATTCCTTTCCAAGAGACTCAATCCTTGGATGTTATAACGAGTAAACCCAATGCACCTATGAGAATATACTGCAAGAAGAAGATAAGATGTAAATGTCGCGGTCACAGAACCAAAAAAAGGCTAAAAATATCATTTTGGATTGGGATCATAGAGTGAGAATGTATTACCTTGATGATAGGCTTTTCTGTCATAATTATAGTCACCCATCCAACATAAGGCAAGAAGCTGAAACAGACAAAAGGTAAACACTTCATGAGTAACTAGAGCTTTTGGTTTAAACATTATACAGGGGATTGAGAGCTTTGTGATTGAAGTAAATTAATTACCCGACAGCACGACCCATTATATGATGTCGATGAAGCCAAAGCTGTCCTTCAGCATATAGAAGTCTATCATCTCCATAGTTATTATCACCTGGAAACATATATAAAAAAAAATTGAAATGTGAATGTACGTCGAAGAATACCGCCACGAAAACAACTTAAACTCTATAGGTGAGATTTCAGATCATAAAAACCAGTACCTTTTGTCAAAACATCGACTTCTCCAGTATTTTCCCTTTCATGAACCTATAATGTGTCAAACCCCAAGAATCAAGTATGTTTAACAATACAAGTACCAAGAGATGATAGTGGCAAAGTCTAGAAACACATTACCTTAATGACACGATGAACAATGGGAATATCACGACCCTGAGGAGAAGCGTGAAGCAAAAAAAAACAATTAGGAGAAAGACCCACGAAACAAAGGGAGCGCGAATGAGATCCCATAAAAAAAGGGGACACTTACATCAACATTGAAAACGACAATTTCTCCTGCTCGAATTGGGTCCTTACTCATGTGCAAGAACAGTATATCCCCCTACAAGATATCACATTCAATACACTATGATTTAAAGTTTGAGCAAAGCCGCTGCGAAATGTAATGGATCTCGAAAAACTAAGTCCAGCTACCCTCTTAAAACCGGGTTCCATGCTTCCAGATAGAACAACCACCACGGGAGATTCGCTTCCAGTGACACACATCAAAGCTTTCCATATGATCAAAGCAGACGTGACAATCATCCCTATCAGACAATAATACAGAGAACAATTCTTCATTAACTATTGAGATAATCCAACCACCAATAAATCATCAGGTGTCTAATCTTGTTTGCTCAGAACAAAGAAAAGGCGCAGACTTTAACAATAACGTTTACCACATTTCCCCTTAAAACACTATACTTTTCAAAATTGGTCCTCACGATGTAACATTAGTATCATTTTCGGAATCAGAGACCCAAATCGGAGAGAATTCGATAAAAGCATATGAGACGAAAGGAAGAACTAACCAAGACTGATGGCCTGAGTGAGAAGCTGACGGATCTGAATAGATTTGATAGAATCTATGGTTTCTCCGATCCAACCCATCTTTGAGCTTCGATTTTTTCCAATTCTAGCCGAAATAATTCAGATCGCAGAGACGAACGTTGTTTCAAGCGAAGCAGTGGGGATGGGTCTCACAGGGATGTTCAAGCTTTAAGGCACGATTTCTCCCAAAATCGGAGAACCGGTTTACAAACTAAGATCCGGTTCAAATCCTAGAGTGTCTACATCTTGGTGACGTTGTTTAAATCTTTGGTTGGCTGCATTTTGATGACGTGGTTGGCTGCAGTTTGATGACGTGGCATATATTTTACCCCTAGAGACTCTCCTTATTTACGAAAGGACCACTTTGCAAGGAAACAAATCAAAGCCAAGCCAAAATTTTTAGTGGCTCTCCGGAGAAGCTTGAGATGGCAATCCTTATTCCGGCGAGTTTCGGGCGATTAACCGTTCCGTCGCGTGCGCAAGTTAGACTGAGAGTCTCTGCTTCTGCTAATTCACGCACTTTGCGTCGCGATTCTGTGGACTGGGTCAAGGAAACTTCAAGCTTTTTCGAAGAAGACAAGAGGCCGATCATGTTGTTCGACGGTAATCTGATTTCACTTAAAAGTGACTCCATTTATTAAAACCCATAGTAAAATTGATGTTTTTTATGAATCTTATGACTCTTGTTCTTCCGTGTGATAGGTGTTTGCAATCTCTGTAATGGAGGCGTGAAGTTTGTCCGAGACCATGATCAAAACAGGTCAGTGTTGATTTGAAGTCATCAATGTTGATTTAGAACTAAAGAACTGAAATTGAAAGGGGAAAAAAAAACTATGAAATTGTTTTCAGGAGCATAAGGTTTGAAGCATTACAGAGCGAAGCGGGCAAGAAACTGTTAATGCGATCAGGAAGAGCTCCTGATGATATATCAAGTGTCGTACTTGTGGAGAAGGATAGGTTGTACACATTTGTGTTTCAATAGGCCATCACAATATTTCGCTTAATTGTGTGATGTGTTCTTCTTCAGGTCTTACATCAAATCAGAAGCGGTTTTGAAGATCATGAAATACATTGACTTGCCATTTCCACAGCTTGCATTCTTTTTGCAGTTTGCGCCTCTGTAAGTTCTCGCTTACAGGTTTAAATAGCGCAAGGAAACGCCTCGTGTGAGTGATCTTGTAAACACAATTTTGTTTTTGGCATTTTGCAGGTTTGTGAGGGATTTTGTGTATGAAAATGTTGCAAACAACCGGTATGCAATGTTTGGTCGGTCTGATTCATGTGAGATCTAAGAATACATCATTGATTGTGATCCTACCTTTTGCCACCAAAAAGAAACTAGATATGAGAAAAATGTTTCCTACAGATTGAGATATGCTTTTATACAGATGTATATAGTTACAACAGCCTTTGAACAACTGATACATACGTAATAATATCATGTACGCATCACATGTATAACCTTTCCGATGATGGTATTTGTATCCAATATGGAAAAAAATTTGGGGATCGTGTGAAGTAGTCTTTTACAGAGAATGTGTCAGTGGTGCTGCTGGCTACAAGATACTAATTGAAATCTCTGAATGGCACGCTCTTTACGGTATGTTCTCTGAGAAGCTTAGTATATCCCGCAATGAATCTGCAGAAATTTCAAAAGGAAATGTTATGGTAAGGGGAAAATGGCTTTACAACTATCAGAACAACTTTGGGGTTTTGTTTGTGTTGATGGAGAAGCTTAGAATATTCCACTTTTTTTCCTATCGACATCCAAGGATTGCATCTAGTCTCAGGAAATCAAGTGTTAAAGCTGTTTCTGAACGATGGTTCGTTGAGTCTTTGGTGAACTTACCCCGCAAGAAGGATGGCTAGAGATGTAAACCTGAAGATGTGTTGATAACACTTGTGTTTTGGTTTCTTGTGTTTCATGTCATAACCAGGAGGAATGTACTTCGGGTTCACGTATCCGTACTGCGGACGGAGAAGAAGGACAAAGCCGAGGAAAAAACCGGCTAAGAATCCTCCACAATGAGCAGAATTATCCACACGTGGTAAGAAACCGACGCTTAGGTTCAGAGCAATGATCAAGATTAATGTCATAAGTGCGGTACACTGCAAAAACAAAAAACAAAAAGATCAGCTTTGAATAATGAATCGTACAGTTTTTATTTTCTTTCTTATAAAAGTGAAGTTGAAGATGATTATTGTTTACCTTGTTTTCATAGATTGTCCAGTTTGTGATCAGCTCTGAGAGCATTGCACCGAGTAACCCAAACAAGGCTCCCGATGCTCCTACTGATACCCGTTCTCCTCGGGAATCTGTCAAGCAAGACATCAGGCTTCCACTGAGCCCGGAGATCACATACAAAGCTCCGATTCTCACTGTTAAATCAGATAAAAGCAAATTCAGGATTCAGGATCTTGACCACGGGAAAACAGAGGGGTGTTAAAGGGTCTTACAGAATCCGAATTCTTGTTCAAGACGCATTCCGATACAGAGGAGGCTGATCATGTTAGCCATCAAGTGAAGGAGCCCACCGTGAAGCCATATGCAAGAGATGAGACGCCATTTCTCACCTTCCTCCACAAGTCTCCTTTCGAGAGCTCCGAGTTTTCTCAGCCTAAATTAAACAACAAAGATTCATCCATCAAGAAACCCGGGAAAAAAAAAACCTGATTGTGGAATCAAGAAATCCTTTCTTACGTGGGAATAGAAGGACCGAGAAGCATATTCTCCTTAATCGGTTGAAACGAAAGCCTTCCAAGGACATCAAACAAGAGACACTCGTCTGATCTCGCAGGGCAATCGTTCACATACATTGTGGTGGCGAATGTGATGAAGTTAGCTGCCAAGATGAGAGGCACGAGCCATGCGTACCATGGCACAGGAATGGGCGGGCGAAACTGCGGTCGCGATGGTGGTGGGTTTTCGATGTCCGGTGGAATCGGCGGTCTCTTCCCCATTTCTGGAAAAGAGTATAACGCGCGTTTGCTCGTTGCCTTTTTGGTTGAGGATCAGATTGGATTTCCGCTGATTTGAGGAAAATGTGAAGATGAGAGAGAGATTCGGACAAACTTGTGGCCAAAGTAAGGGCTTTCTTAGGTCTCTCTCTCTCTCTCTGTTTTTAATTACATTAGGCAGTTATGTTCGGTAAATTTGTTTGGCTTATACCAAACGGATTCCAATCAAACCAGCTTGGAGAAGAATAATTAACCGAACCGAGTCAAATGAATCATTATAAAAAAAACGAAAACACATTTTTGGTAATTCAATATACCGGTTAATAATACATTCACCCTAATTAATTAGCATGTGTAACAAAATTCAATTTTTGGATAAAAAAATTTCTTAACCGATTTAAAATTCAGTAATAAAAGTTATAAAAGGATTTTGAGAGAGACATTAGTATCATGTTTATTGGTAATATCCGTGATTTGGACACGTATTAGTCATCAATGTCTTAAACGCACAGAGCGTGGTTTTTGGAGCTGAATCGTAACAGTTTGTTACGTCTAATCGTTTTTTTTGTATTACTAATTTATTTATAAAACTCGCTTCATCTTCTATTAATATAGCACAGAAAATATTCAGCAGCTCCACACACAAAGTAGCTCTCATTCAAAGAGCTTCCTTCTCGGATCAAATCCTGAATTCTTCTAAACGAGCTTCTCCTCTCTCTTTCAATATCTGAGAATTTCGCAGGTAACAACACGTCCTCTCGATCCATTTCGTTTTCTTTTTCGTCTTATCGTTCGGTTTAGCATTCCTCTGTTTCGCCAGAGTTTGAGTATCGATCGGTCTAGTTTATGGGGTAGTTTGAATGTAATTTAAGACAATTGATGTATTTGATCTCTAATCTTGAAGCCTGTTGTTCAATTACTAATCTATGAGGAAAACGAATATACTATTTTACTAATGTGTTATGATGTTTGTAGGTTGAAAACAAGAAAATGGAAGAGTTTTTGTTACACGGAAGATTACACGCTACAATCTATGAAGTTGATCGTCTCCATGGTGAAGGAGGTAGATCAGGCTTCTTAGGACAGGTATGATCTTTTGTCTCTCATTTCTAAGTTTTTTAGATTCACTAAATTTTTTTTAATCTCTCTTCAGTGTTCTGTTTTTAATCTTTCCAGATTCTAGCAAATGTAGAAGAAACAATCGGTGTTGGCAAAGGAGAAACTCAGCTATACGCTACAATTGATCTAGAGAAAGCGAGAGTTGGAAGAACCAGGAAGATAACAAATGAACCAAAGAACCCAAAGTGGTATGAATCTTTTCATATTTACTGTGGTCACATGGCTAAACATGTTATCTTCACTGTCAAAGACGATAATCCCATTGGTGCAACGTTGATCGGAAGAGCTTATGTTCCTGTTGAGGATATTTTCCATGGAGAGGAAGTTGATAGATGGGTTGAGATTCTAGACACTGAGAAAAAACCCGTTGGTGGAGGATCAAAGATCCATGTGAAGCTTCAGTATTTCGGTGTTGAAAAGGATCGAAACTGGAATCGAGGTATCAAGAGTGCTAAATTTCCAGGGGTTCCTTACACATTCTTCTCTCAGAGAAGAGGCTGCAAAGTTTCTCTGTATCAAGATGCTCATATCCCGGAAAACTTTGTCCCGAGAATCCCTCTCGCTGGAGGGAAAAACTACGAGCCAAATCGATGCTGGGAGGATATTTTCGATGCCATTACTAATGCGAAACACTTGATTTACATTACTGGTTGGTCTGTTTACACTGAGATCTCTTTGGTGAGGGACTCGAGGAGGCCGAAACATGGAGGAGATGTGACAATTGGTGAGATACTCAAGAGGAAAGCGAGTGAAGGTGTTAAGGTTATTTTGCTTGTTTGGGACGATAGAACATCGGTTGATTTGCTGAAAAAAGATGGACTTATGGCTACTCATGATGAAGAAACTGAGAATTTCTTCAGAGGAACCGACGTGAACTGTGTTTTGTGTCCTCGTAACCCTGATGATGGTGGAAGCATAGTTCAAAACCTGCAAGTCTCAACTATGTTCACTCATCACCAAAAGATTGTTGTTGTAGACAGCGAAATGCCAGGATCAGGATCAAGATCAAGATCAAGAAGAATTGTGAGTTTCGTTGGTGGTCTTGATCTTTGTGATGGAAGATATGACACTCCATTTCACTCCTTGTTTAGAACATTGGACACTTCACATCACGATGACTTCCATCAACCAAATTTCACTGGCGCAGCGATAACCAAAGGCGGTCCTAGAGAGCCATGGCATGACATTCACTGTCGTCTTGAAGGACCTATTGCTTGGGATGTTTTGTATAATTTTGAGCAGAGATGGAATAGACAAGGCGGTAAAGATATTTTGGTTAAAATGAGAGATCTCGATGATATTATCATCCCCCCTTCTCCTGTTTTGTTTTCAGAGGATCACGACTCCTGGAATGTTCAGTTGTTTAGATCCATCGATGGGGGAGCAGCTGCTGCATTTCCTGAATCCCCTGAAGCTGCAGCGGATGCAGGTCTTGTGAGCGGAAAAGATAATATAATTGATAGGAGTATTCAAGATGCATACATTCACGCGATTAGACGAGCGAAAGATTTCATCTATATCGAAAACCAGTACTTCCTCGGAAGCTCTTTTGCTTGGAGCGCGGATGGAATCAAACCCGAGGAAATCAATGCTCTGCATTTGATTCCAAAGGAGCTCTCTTTGAAGATTGTTAGCAAGATCAAAGCCGGAGAGAGGTTTAAGGTTTATGTTGTTGTTCCAATGTGGCCTGAAGGGATTCCTGAGAGTGGATCAGTTCAAGCTATATTAGACTGGCAGAGAAGAACAATGGAGATGATGTACAAAGATGTTATCAAGGCACTTAGAGAAAAGGGTCTCGAGGAAGAGGATCCGCGAGATTATCTGACATTCTTCTGCCTCGGAAACCGAGAGGTCAAGAAAGATGGAGAGTATGAGCCTTCAGAGAAACCTGAACCGGACACAGACTATATCCGAGCGCAAGAAGCACGCCGCTTCATGATCTATGTTCACACTAAAATGATGATAGGTGAGTGAGTGAGTGTTTTAACACTTTCAGAATTTATAATTTTTTCGATATTAACTGAATGATTCGACCTCTAATTTTGTAGTTGACGATGAGTACATTATAATCGGATCAGCAAATATCAACCAGAGATCAATGGATGGTGCAAGAGACTCAGAGATAGCAATGGGAGGCTATCAACCATACCATCTCTCAACAAGACAACCAGCCCGAGGTCAAATCCATGGATTCCGCATGTCACTATGGTATGAACATTTAGGAATGCTCGACGAAACTTTCCTCGATCCATCAAGCCAAGAATGTATCAAGAAAGTTAACCGTGTTGCTGATAAGTATTGGGATCTTTACTCGAGCGAGTCACTCGAACATGATCTTCCCGGTCATCTACTTCGCTACCCGATCGGTATTTCTAGTCAAGGAGACATCACTGAGATTCCCGGATTCGAGTTCTTTCCCGACACAAAAGCTCGTATCCTCGGTACTAAATCCGACTACATGCCTCCAATTCTTACAACCTAAGAGCTCTTTGGCAGTATCTATAGCCTATAGGTATTAAATAACACTCTCCTCTTTCTTCTGCTGCAATAGCTTTAGTAATAAAACCATTAGCTTCATCCTCTTTACTAACTAATAAGTTACATCTCGTTGGTTCGATACTGTGAGGTTTTGCCACTATGGTTTTTTAGTTTTTTCATTCGGACACTAAAGATGTGGAGAGAATGTAATAGTCTCGTGCCTTTTGATACTTCTTTTGTTGCTAAAATTACTATTGAACTTGTGAACTTATCTATTATCTCCTATTTAAAAAGTTTGTTTTATTAAAATCAGTGTTTATGATTAGTGTTTGATTGAATGTTAGTTGCCTTTTGAGTCTTTGTATTTTTAATTGAATGTTAGTTGCCTTTTGATTAGTGTTTTTTTTTTTTTTTTTTAACGTTTTCGATTGGATAATTTTTTTTTTTTTCAACAAACAATTTTATTAATATCAAAATAGGGTTACAAAGTCAATAAACAAAACTTCCGGAAAACAAATTATTACATATGCAGATATATGCGTCATACGTTAAGAATGACATAACATGAAAAGTGAATTTGACGATGCTTTCCGAAGTAATGTCTTATCCGCTAACGGATACTTAAATCCGTTATTTTCCTTCTCCGTATTCTTTTTTTTTTAATGCGAATTGTGTGTTTGGCTAGCAATTTTTGGCTAAACCTCGTAATTACACACAACATGATAAAACTCAATGCTTCCGTTGTTTGAAGTTCTGTTTCCACAATTAGATACCTAGGATTCCGTATCCAAATCCTTCTATCAGGGTTTAGTTTTGACTTTGTCCGCCCGTATAGCGGTGCATATTCGTGTTTTGGCCTCTGTATTCTCTTTGCACTGATACAATCCTGAAGATATATATATCTTCTTCCATGACTAAAGTTTTTTCTTTTATTACTGAAATTCCACGGATCCATACATGGGAATTAGTATATTATTATTAGAATATTATAACGTTTAAACGCAAAAACAAATGCATAGAATTAGTATGATGTATTTTGATACTTCTTCTCTTGTGTTAATTATTGTTGAACTTTTGAATTTATCTATAACTATCTCTTTTTAAGTTGATTTTATTAAAGTTAGTATCATGTCTACTGTTTTATTATATGTTAATTGGTTTTTGATCCATCTGTACAACAGGTTTTTCATCCATCTGTCTAGTTGGGATCTAAGTGAATTATTGGTTTGATTGGTTTTTTACTGATTTATTATTCTATGTATTTATTTTTTTGTTAAAGATATTATTCTACGTAGGATTTAGAGATTCATTTTAAAGTCAGATAATTAAAATGAAATAACGAAGTTTATCCTCGAATTTGAATTTTTATATTTTTCAACTTAAAAACTCTTCCGAATATGTCAAAATCCTATCTGAAATCAAACAAGTAGGTAGTTTTCATAAACGACGATTAGAAGATTATAAAACAGTAAAATTCAGTTTTACGTTAATAGTCGGTTTTCGGAATATGTTGTGAGGAGTTGGACCAGTCTGGTTCCGACACAAAATCGTTTATAGTCAACAAAAGCTGTTTTAAATTTTCTAGAGACTGTCAAATCTTTGTACCTTGCGGACCGGTACTCAATTGTCTCTTGTTAACCACTAAATGCAAAAAGAAAAACATGTTTTTTTTGTGTGTTAGTGACAAACTCCGCACCTCTAGTTTAAATTGAAATCGGTCCAATTGATCTCGTTCGACGATAGTTTATAAACCGACAATGATATAGTCCACATCGGCTCGATTACCAGTCTTATGGTCTATTAAGCCAGACTCCGAAATAAACGGAAGATTTCCATATTTTCTTCAAAACAAAAAATTATCCAAACTCGGGAAGGAAAATGATGTCACCAAGTTTTAGCCGACAGAAAATCTTATAAATAGGAGAGACTCCTCCTCATTTGAAGAACATCGAACAACTCATTAACGAGACTTAAGAGATTTAAAGTTCCGAGTTTTCTGGTTTTAATTCTCTTAGTTCTCTCTTGTTTTCTGATTAACTCGTTGATCTCTGACGACCTAATTTTTCTTGTACTTCGCCGAGATATTTAATAAACGAGATTCTGATCCCCTCTTTGTTATTTATATTTAATTTAGTTGAAATATATATTCAACATTTTTTAGCCACTAAATGCAAAAAGAAAAACATGTTTTAATGGATTCGGTCGTCTCTGGCAGGATTGGTACTATATGAATTAGATTGGACTTGATTATGATTTTTACCAAAACCTCAAAAAATCAAATATAGTCTTGTCATAACGGAAGTCCACAATTTATTTGGCTTACCAGCAAAATCATTAATCGTGGATAAGTGTGAACGTGTGCGGTTGATGTTATTTAGGACATCAAAGTCAATCGGCCATGTGACAGTCTCTTTCTTCTCTAGGGTTCTCTCAAAACTTTTATGACTTTAAATAACTTCTTGTGATCTCTCTCTTGTAAAGTAGTTAGTCTCCTAAAAACAAGTTACCGTACGATGATGATAGATGCTAAAATCTTATCTCTCTTTGCTCTAAATCTATTTTGTTATACCTAATTATTGTTAAATTAGATACATAAACCCGGAAATACGATCGAAATCACAATTGTTTCGCTATGATTACAACGATTTTAGATAAATCTAATGAGTTCCAACATCCGGACCACATATGACATATTGCTTAATATTTCATTCATATAGAAATCGTTGAAAGTTATGTAGAACACGGAAACATATACTAGAGCACAAAAAGAAAGAGAAGTTGATATCGTCTTTTATATCACAATCACAAACATTAAGAAGTTTCGAAAGAATTACATTTTGACTAGTCCTCTTTCAACTTTCATGTAAAACATGCTCGTAACGTATTCGTGTTGAATTCAAATGGATCAATATCGAACAAAATATTATTTATTTTTGTTTATAAAGGTTAATTAATACATTCACTATAAAAATAAATTTATGGTCGAAATAAATAGTAAAATCAAAATAATAGTATAAAGTAGTTAATTTGATTTGATTAATAAAATAAAACTTTTTCGGATTATATTGGGTTTTTTTCCCCGACGGATTATATTGTTTGTGTAAGTTATATAAATATACATTTTTCTTTTTGACAGAACATTTTGAAGGCAAAACCTTAACGACTTAACGTCTTTAAACGCGGCAAAATCAGCTTTTGAAATAGGACACGTGGCAACAGCCCATGCTCACGTAAACGCCAGGTTCTGCTTTGGTTCTGTCTTGAAGTTAATGATAGAGAGATGGAATCGCATTAAGTGGAAGAGATTCATTGAACTCTTTAGAATCTCTATCCCTCAATGTTTTTGTCTTCCTTTTTTTGTTAATGATTTTTTTGTTTTCCTATAATTATCTTCAACACATTTTTCCTTGTTTTTAGTTCTTTTTTAAAAAAATATATATTTTATTAATTGAACCGAAGTCATATTGTTTTTAGAATTAGATTACACCAAGTGTAAAGTTTAGAACATAATCAAATAACCAAGTTAATAAATTGAGTCTTCCGTTTCGATTTAATAGAGAGATTGGCTCGGGAAAACGATCTAGCCACGACCACCTCTATTCCCACAACCACGATGTCCACGCCCAACCGCTACGAATTGCCATTGCATTTCCTTAGCCTTTGTTGAAGGTTTAACCAGTCTTTCTCTAAAGATTCTTATCTGAAACTTGAGTTTTGTCTTCGGCATCTAAGGAATCCAAAGAGGCAAAACGATTTGAACCCAAATCTTGAACTCTTTTTTTTTCTTTTTCCTCGACTACTCTCTTTGTCCTCTTAATCTATCTTCCGCTGAATCATACCAAAAAACTCTCTTTGTCTCTCTCTTCTCGATGCCTTGCTCGAGCATGGAACACATCACACGTTGCACTCATAGTGCCTTCGCAGACCAAACAAGCTACTAGAGCAAAAACTCCTTAGATTTTTAGTTATTTAGAAGTTGCTTGTTTTTAACGTAATTAATATGTATCTAGTAACTACAGAAAACATAATATTTCTTCTAACAAGAAAAATTAGTATTCTTATAGACACAATTTTCAATGAAAATAAAAGTACAAACGAATGCCATAACTTCAAACACATATTATTGATGGATTTTCGAACTACAACCTTAAAAAATTTAACGTTTCATAAAGAAAAAAGATTATGATTTCTGCTTCCACTATAGTGAACCACTCATTCACTCAAAGTTAGATTTCTATCTAAATTCATTCAACCATCAACTGTTAACACTTTCGAATAGATTTGAGAGTCACTAGCCTAAACCATTCGATTCATTTAATTAACATAAATTTACTTGTTAAACTTAAACATAACCTAACATTTTGGATTCCATTTGCCTGGTTTACTTACCGGTTAAGAGAGTAAGCTAACCGGAAAGCAATATATAATTATATAACAAAAATATGAGAAAGACGTGACAAGACATAAAATTGAATATTGTATTTTTTTTAATAAAAAGAAAAGTATCAACTAATGATGCCAAATTAAAATTATTAAGTAATAAAAGTAAACAACGTGCATAAAGTTTTAATTTATTAGATTATATTCTAAACCGCGTAGAATAAAGTTTTTTGTAAATTAAATGTTGAAATGAAAAATAAGATCTAATTTAAGTGTTATTGATTCAATTATGTTAAATTTATCATTCTTAAGTTTTTAGTGTGAGAAGATAATATTTTGTTGATTTGTTGTGCAATGTGTGTTTTGATGTTTATACCATATTTCTAACACGTGTTATACGAAATCTATATACTAATTTGCGTTGTGTGCGTTGCAATAATTTTTATACATTACTTTGTGAAATTTATATTGATCAAACAGTAACAAAAATAGTTTGAATTAAGTTTTAATGATTTTTTGTGATTTTGTGATTTTGTAACATTAAATGATAGCAGAGTTTGCTATCTAACAAAAAAAAGTAAATTGTTATAAAAATTATACTCCCTCTGTTTCACAAAGAGTGTCACTTTGACACATTTGACACATATTAAGAAATTTTATAATTTTACTAATATACCCATATTTAATATACCCATAATTAATTAAAAATAATTTAATTACAAAGGTTATTAGTTTTGGGTAAAGAGCAATTTAGAGAATTAGTTGAAAAATTGCATTGAAAATATAAAACGACAATCTTTTTGAAACAAAAAATTATCTCTAAAATGACACTCTTTGTGAAACGGAGGGAGTACGATATTATCATATGGTGGATATTAGTAGAATATGAGTATGAGTTAGTTAAGTATATTTCGATGTAATCTTAATTGTAAGCTTTGTTATTACGTGAATTTAGATTACCACACAACCAATTGTTTTAATAAAATCAAATTTCACAAATTCTATATTTATGTGTGTTAAAATGGGCTAACTCGTCCTTTTAATATGCCTTGAATCAGATTGTTATCTTGCATATTTTGAAAAATCAACCAACAAAAGACCGCAATTGTAAGAACATAATCATAACCCACCCCACCATATTAATGTATAATATAAATATTTACTAAATTTGAATATTTGAAATTCTATCAAGTTAATAATAAAATTTATATAATTTGATCTAATTATGGTTCAGTTAAATAACCAGATTAAACCAAACATAAAATTTTTTAATTTGGACGTCACTTAAATTTTTAAATTCGGATTAAAATATATTCTCTCGGATACCAAAACAACCACGTACAAACATAAAAAAATACATTTAATCTCTACAATCATGGATTAATGTTATTATATTTTAAATACTTTAATTAATCAAATAGAGATTAAATATTATTTATAGATATTAAAATTAAATAAAATATTCATATCTAACCATAAAGATATTATGTAGATTATTTTTTTAAAAATTTTGTTTGGTAATATGTTTAGTTAATCCGGATAAATTAAAAAAATATATATATTATAAAATCTTTGGCTACAAAAAAATGTTCTTGTTTGAATAGTATAGATATGGTAAAGTTCTTAATAAGGTAGAACCAAAATGAATTGCATCAAGATGTAGTATTTAAGTAAAAATATATTAGTAACTTTATAAATAAAAAAACAGAGCTTTTGACAATTATGTCGACACAGTTTAACAAAAAAAAAGAAAATTGTAACAATAGATAAGTTTAAGCATTAACTTATACATATATGGTGAGAGAATAAGGACAGTGAATATCTCTATAATATTATTTAAGAAGACATTTTTAAAAATGAATTTTGTTTTGTAAGTTATTACATGAAATGCCATTACAAATAACAAAGAATAATTGAAATAGGAAATGATATAATAGTCTTTTAAAATTATTGATTAGAATATGGAAAGTGTATATTTGTATTAAAGAGGTTATTTATTATTTAATTTCTTAATTATTTTTAATACTATATATTTTAAAATAATAGTCAATTCATATATATTCAAAGAAAAAAATATATTAAAAATATTGCTATATTTATTATAATTTATTTGAATATATATCAAAACAAAAATTGAAAAATATTTTACTAATTTTATAAAAAGTTAGACACAAGAAAACTATTTTTTAAGAGTTTGTAGACTAACCACAAAAACTAGAGTTATTTAACAGTGCATATTAGAGTTATGTTTTCAAGATTATAAGTTTTTGCGGGTTAGCCCGTATAATATTTTAGTTCACTGTAAAACGGGTTAAATAGACAAATTATTACAAATTGATAGTTTTATCTATAATCATTAGTTAGCTATATTGTAAATTTCAAATACAAGCAATTTTATTAAATTTCAAAACAATTTTTTTTTAAAAAAAAAGTACTTCGCGCTATAATTAACGTGGGTTAAATCCTAGTTTATATATTTATGATAGAAGATTTTCCCATTTCCACTTGATTTTTCATCCTGTGACTAAACCAAACACCAATCTTTCACTCTCTCTCTCTCTACTACTTTGCCAACAGAAGACAGCACACAACAAAAACTTCAACTTTTGATTATTGTCAGACCTTTTTTCCTATAATTTCTTTCAAACCCAATCCTCAAAAACTCAAAAACTTTTTCTTCTTTTGATAAATCTTAGAGAAGAGATCTCACCGTTCAACTTCAACAGTACCTTTTGGGTGACGTTGTGCTACGAGTACGACCAATCTTTCTGCAACACACACATGCTTCGTTTATAACTCATTCATTGATCACCAACTCTCTGCCTCGTCCCCAGAAAGAAAGAAAAAAGTGAAAATTCAAAACTTTCTTTCTCTCTCTCTCTTCTTCTTCTTCGGTTTGCTTTTTCTGAATCTTCGGCGAGGAATCTCTCCTCTGATTCTAATTAAGCACACGTACACATGACTTGTATACTGAGCTGCTCTCATGGCGTCGTGATCGCGACCGCCATGGTTTTCTCAAGCACTGCTCTGTTTCTCGCGATTTCCCGCCAATTCTCTGGAAATCAGACATCAGATGAACAGATCCTCCGTTCGTGTCTTTCTTCAGGTACCCTTTTTATTCTCCGATCATCCTCCGGCTAGAAAAGTTTATAAATTTCTTGTTTTATTGATGCAGATGAAAAGAAGAAACAGAGGAAGAAGAAGAACAAGAAGAAGGTGAAATTTGCAGAGAATGTGAAAGAGCCGAAAGGAAACGGTGAAGAGTATCGTAAGAGGGAACATCTCCGGAGAATTGTACCGGAACCGATAATTAAACCGGAAAAGACCGGTTCGGTTTGTAGAAACGACATGCCTGCAAACAGGATTGCTCTGTACAATGGGATTCTTAGGGACAGAGATCATAGAATTCAGTGCTCCTATTGAGTTTTAATTTCTTCATCGTCGAGAAAAATTGCAGGAAACAAAAATAGATAAAATTCCTTTAATTTCGGGAGAAATATATCTGAAAGAGTAGTTCTTGTAGATTGCTTTTTCTTTCAGCTTTTCTGGGTCTCTCTGTATGTAATTTTCTTCTAGAAAATAGTGTAAATGATTGATATCTAAAATAGTGGTTTTTATACTTTTTAGCGACAGGAAATGGGTAAAAACTAAACTAAAAGACTCTTCTTTTAACATTTGATTATTATAAATTTCTCGAAAAAGAATTAGTTCATTTCAAATATAAAATCCATAGAAGAGTAAAAAAGTTAGGCAAAATATGTTTTTAATCAACTGGTGTTAAGAGTTAGCACAAATAATACTAATATAAAAAAAAAATATTCATAGTTCAACCGGTTAAGAAAATTGTTTTTTGTATGTCTACAGATTTGAATCTGGTTTGGAGACAGATGATTTTATGTTTGTGGACCTATCATAAACTACTATAAAATTCTAGTTTCGAATTCGAAAAATAAAATAAAAAATAAAAGCAAACATGTAGAACGTCCAAAATTTCATGATTAAGTGTTTTTATATTTGTTAGTATGAATCTTAGCAATTTATGTGAAACAAAATTAGAAAAAATGTTATTTTTTGTCGTGAAAATGTTTAAATATAAATTCAGTAAAGTCCTACATTAGTATGTTTTATCTCTCAAATCATTTTGCATAAAGTGAAGCATAGTGTAACCACGTGTGTGTGAATATTCCGAATATTCGACCAACGACTCGACATACATACATTATCAATGATATAACTTTATTCTATAGCATAACATTACCATATAAAAATATTAGGATTTCAATAACTCATGTGACATTTGAATTAATCGATATATGGTTAGCAAAATTGACTTCACTTGCATGACCAAATATTATCTGCCAATTTTTCTTAAAATATGAGACAGGAAAATACAAGACTATTAGTTATTATCATGATCAAGAAGCCAGACTTTGACCAAATCAATTTAGAGAAACAAAAAAAAAAGTCAGTCCCTCCACATGTGGGGTTTGGTGAACCGGAACAAACCATAATGGGTCACTGTAAACAAAACAACCCGGCGGTCCAAATTGAAAAGTTTGCTGGTAGTGGTAGAGCCGAAACCACGTGACGGTCCACCAAAAAAATATACCTTTTAGTGTCTTTTTCAAGATTAAATTATTGTAATTAGATATGTAAAATTATAAAAACTAGTCATAGTCTATGTTTTTTTGCATGCAATCAACACCACTAAATCAATAGTTTAAAAACAAATTATTTGTTTTTATTTCTCTCCGGAAGTTTACCCACTAACCGTTACCTTTATAAATGTATTTAATTTTCCACCAACGGTCTAAAGATGGATAAGCTCGGTCCAAAAGCTAATAATTCGACAATACTCTGGACACATGGCTTTCTTGGTCGTTACCGGTCCCATTTTGTTTTTACAAAAAAAAAAAAATTCGAAACAGATTTTTAAAATTAAAAAACATAATATTGTAGTCGCAAACCAGGAGCATGGTTCATGCTTTTGCACATTTTTGGGTATAAAAAGCAGATAGGTGGTGAAGAGGTTATAGTTGGTAGGGTTAGGCATAGGTCGGGTACTCTTGAATTTCGGAGTATCCTTTACGCGATATGAATCTACCCGACCCGCAAATAACGGGTATCTGAAAAAGTGGATATTCTAGAAAAAATAGCTTACCCGCTAAATACCCGATCCTTTACCTTTATGCCTTACCCACATATTTATAGATTGTTACCTTTATATCTGCATAATAATTTCGTAATGGGCTAGGTTGGGTTTGAGTTTTAACGTTCAATAAAAACCATAATTAGATATCTTATTGTTAATTGAGCATAATAATTAGGTTTATAGTATTATCAATTATATATATAATGTTATAAAATACAATTAAAGCAGATATTTACGGGTCGTGTAACGGGTCGGGTAATGACGGGTATGAAAAAAAAAATTAATACCATACCTAATCCTTATCCACGGATAATAGAATTATGATATCCTTTACCCGGCTCTTAGGTCACGAATACCTTTTTTTTAAGACGGTACGAATCGGGTAACGGATCAAAAACGGGTAACAGATATTAGTGTCCAGCCCTAATAGTTGGGGATAAAAAGCTGATAGGTGTTCAACTTGAACTAGACCTCTTCGCTGACACGGAGGCTTTTGTCAAGTATTAACGGTTTGGTTGACCTGGGTACAGAACTGGCAACAAAAAGTGATGGGACTGTGGTGTTTGAGGGTCTTCTTAATCATCGTCGTGTCGCTGTGGAAAAAAATTCATGTTCAAAATCTCATGGCCGGCTTTGGTGATACCCAAAAATAATAATATTACTAATGTCGTAGTCTTGTTGGATCGTAGTGTTGGAGGAACTGAATTCGCATTTCATCCGGTTTGATTGAGGCTGATGTATAAACCGAAGTTTTTTTAATACGATTTAGTTTATCAGAGACAGAAAAAGACACTGAGAGAGACAGAGGAGAGGCAAATATGAAACTCTGAACCCAAAAGAGGGTTTGTCGTTAGGTTTTTTTGTTTTTGTGATAAATTTTGCCGTTAGTGTGGGGTTCCCGTTATTTGTTATAGAATAATCAAAGCTTATTCATTATATAGGGAATTATATATGTGTGTGTCATTTTACTTTTTGATAGTTGTTGCCTTGTTGGTTTGTTACAGAATTGTTGTTCCCACTAACTCCACGAAATTCACAACTTAATTGTTATAACTTTTTTTGTCATTTCGTATAAACTGTTGGAGGTGGGCTTAGCACTCCCGGTTAAGTAGGTCCATCTCAGCAAGGAAACCATTTCTCGGTTATATCAATTGGAAATCGACGATCGATTTCAGAAAGCACCGTGCTGGTAGCCCGGGCTACAATTTCAAACCCTGCCGAGCTCACAGGAACGCGTCCCGGACTCGGACTAATATCTCACCAACCCTGATCAGAGGGGCCAAAGGAGAAGAAGGCACGTGGAAATTGGTTGACTAAACAGTACGCTACCCCTTAGGGGGATGGCATTGAAATCGACATCTCACTAACTCTGCATGAAGATCCAAAGAGGAGACGACACGTGGAAAACAGTTGACCGAACAGTATGCTATCTGCATAGAGGTATGGCCTGAGCTCATCATGACACTTCAGCCTAAAATTGGGGCACATATTCTGAGACGCCTTACCCGCAAAAGAGGCTGGAGGCACCACGTGGTTCCGGAATCCCGGGGAGCAGGAAGTCAACTCCCGCTATATATACCCCTTAGTATGCACTAAGAGGGTGATCTTGATCTTTTTTATCTCTCACTCTCCCTACGATATAAGCCCGACCTCTCTCATTTGTAACAAGGCAACGGCGTTTAGAACACCGAACTGGATTCCCGTTGGAACTAGTTCATAAATCTAAACTGCTCGTCTCTTTTTCTATCATTAATACAAAGAATACGGTCCCCGACCTGTTCATCATAATACCCGACCTCTTTTATTCCGTACCGACCTGCTCAAAGTCTAAGTTAACTCGTTCTATTTAACGGAAATCTCGTCTCTCGACTCCCTAATCATCCTCTAAACAACATTAGTGATCACTTGGATCAACATAAACGAAACATTGCAGAGAGAAATTAATGATTGGAAACTGAGAGAACTCTGGTCTCGAGAGATGTTAGAGAATGGATTGATAATCAACCTGATTACGAGGATGGTAACAGACCACCTATAAGGAATTGATTAAATCATGTACAGTGGAAAAAGCCATTTAATGATCGGGTCAAATGCAATTACGATGCATCTCATCATGATAGGGACCGGTTGTCTGGTCTTGGTTGGATCATCAAAAACAGTAATAGATTATTTCTTGACTGCGGAATTGGGGAATTCCAAGGAAGAAATACACCGGAAGAATCAGAATGTACATCCCTCATTTGGGCAATACAAACGGTGTGAGCTCTCGGATACCGCAAAGTAGAGTTTGAAGGTGATAATCTTATAATCAATCAAATTATCAATGAGAACACTTCTAATCTTAAGCTATAACACTTTTTGGAGGACATCAAAAAATGGAGTAGTAAGTTTGAAATTATCAAATTTTCACATAGGAATAGAATGGCACATACTTGTGCTGATCTATTAGCTAGGAAAGCAATATTAGATCCATTACAATGGTCTTTGTATAATTCTTGTCCAAATTTTCTCTATCTACTTGTAAACAACGATTGTGATTTGCAAAATCAATAAATGTATTTTGTCGGGAAAAAAGGAAACTGAGAGAACTCTAGAGAAAGCGTAAAATTGTTTTTAAAAAATGGTTTTCACAAAAAATAATTTTTTAAAAAACTAATTTTTTTTTATTACAAATTATGAGAAATGTTACTTCACGAATCTACAACGAACAATTATATCGTCTTATGAGCATCCACTCCAAACGGTTTTATCTGTATCACACTAAAGATCATTTGTAATTATTTTCTTCATGTATCTGCATAAATGATAATAAATCGCAGTCTATGGGATTCGAACCCATATCTCTTGGTATAAAAGCATTAGTTAATTTTCGTTTATGATTTTTTTTTTTTTTGATTGCCCGATTTCCGACTAATTCCAATCCAATTTCATCACCATGAATATCATAAAATAGAGTTACCAGTAGAAGCTTGGTGTTTGAACATCAAAATTGTCTATACAAAGACAAAATCTATCGTTTCTCTGTTGTTAATTTGGTTGAAAGGAAAGAAAAGAAAATCAATTATAAATTAAAAAGATTCTGGATCTTTCTAGGAATTGCTAGCTCAAGAGTCTTGATTTGTGTACCCCATTGTTTTACTTTTCCCTAATCGCCTTAATTTATATTAAAAAAAAAAAATCAAAAAACAAATATGAAAAAGAATCTTGTGATTATCCAGAAAAAGGTAGAACAAACAAGAAGCTGCTCTGTTTTTAGGTTACTAAATCAACCCAGAAACTTCTCACACCTCTCGGAAACCTTACCCATAAAGCAAAAACCCATCGTTATAAAACCCACCAATTCTTGGCTTTTTCATCCAAACTCTAAACCAGAAAACAAAAATTAAGAAATTTATTGGCTTTGCAAACAATGGCTCTAGCTCGTTTGGCTTTGAGAAACCTACAACAAAAGTTGTCTCCTAATTTGATGGGCCAATCTTGTGAAAGTCGTTTGGTCGGAAATGGACAAAACCAGAGGACTCTGAACAGATTCATGGCTACTTCAGCTGGTGAACAAGAGGAGATGAAGAACAAAGAAGTGAGTGTGTCTGAGAAGAAATCTCCTCGACCGATTTTTCCCCGAAGACGTGGCCGGAGAAGTATCTGGCGTAACACTGACGATCATGACTACTTCGCTCCCGCACTAAATGGTATGTTTGCATTTCTGTGATCAATGAAATAATCATCTACATGGTAGAACTAAATAATTATTTGTCATTTTAATTCATTATTGAAATACTTTCTTACCGAATTTTTCAGAAATACCACATTTTATGTTTTGTATTCTAGAATTATCAATTTATCATCAAAATTTTAAAAATTCCATAAGTTGCAAATTTACAAAGAATTCCATATAGCTTTGCAAGTTAAAAGCTTGAGAAATGTTGATTTTACTTCAGAAATATAGTATCTTTTTTTTTTTTTTTTTTTTTTTTGTCAACAGCCTTGATACCTATTCCGATTCGGTGAACCAAATCGGGGATATCGAGTTTACATAGGTGAAATCTGATGGGTAGTATTTTTTTTTTTAATTAAAATTTGTTTTAGATATTTTAGTGTCTGTTTTGAGTCTTTAATAAACTTAGAATATGTGATTTAATGTTTTCAAGTTCAGAGAATTTTCAACTGTAAACATATTATATAGTATTATTTTTAGATATTCAAATAACATAAAACTTTGGATTTATGTTACATTTAACTTCAATTTCTCTGTTAAAAAACAGAGTTCTTTTCTCCAAGCCTAGGAAGCGCTCTGATGCAAGCATCAGAAAACATAAACAGGATTTTCGACAACTTCAACATAAGACCATCTCAACTAATGGGTCAAGTGAAAGAGCAAGACGGCTGTTACAAACTTAGGTATGAGGTTCCAGGACTAACCAAAGATGACGTGAAGATCACGGTAGATAACGGAATCTTGATGATCAAAGGAGAACACAAAGCGGAGGAAGGAGAAGGGTCACCTGAAGAAGACGAGTACTTGTCTTCCAAGAGTTATGGTTATTACAACGCGAGCGTGTCGTTGCCTGATGATGCTAAGGTTGAGGAAATTAAGGCAGAGCTCAAGAACGGTGTGCTCAATGTCGTGATTCCTAGGACGGAGAAGCCAAAGAAGGATGTTCAGGAGATTTCTGTTGAGTAGAGATACGGTGTTTCGTTTTTGGGTGTTTTTGTTTCTCTGATGGAATAAGCCATTACGGAATGAATGTTGCATCCCTTTTATGTTTTGTATGCGAATGGAATAAATGGCTAATTAACGTAACTTACTTTGCGCAAAAATGATGATACGCTAAAAACTAAATGAATAAGCAAAGAATGTTGTATCCCTTTATGTTTCTTTGTGCAAATGGAACAAATTGCAAACTCTCGTAATTAATGGGCGCAAAATATAGCCAGAAATGTTTATACACTAAACAAGAGAAGGCCATAGCCAAATTTTACTTGTAATCGTGAATTTTGTGCTCATTTTGTATGCAATTTGTTTTTTTTTTTGTTGTTGGCTTCATACAGACAAGTTATTAGTTTACTAGGGATTGATCCCTGCGCTCCGCGCGGGCTTATTTTATATTCATATATTATAAATTTGTTTATATGCTATTTTTTAGAAAATATTTTTTTTTTTAATTTCGAATTTTAGTTTAATAGTCGGATTATGTTTATTGCATTGTGTGTACGTGCATGTGTTTTATTTTTTTCTCCTCATTAGTGTTTGTATATAACAACGGTTTTCTCTTAATTATGTTGTTAACTTATGTTGAAATATTGTTTTTTATGTGTTTATATATTGTATGTGACTATTGTGTGATTCCAATTACAGTTTTATATTTATTTTTATTTAATACTATTTCAAATCTCTCATAAGTTACATATTTAGTTGAACGTATAATATTACATTGTTGTTCCGGAATCTATAGTTCATACTGAGGCCAATTATAACTTCATCAGCCCGTCTACACATTAACTAAACAAACCACTTACATTTGATGATAAATGATTTAAGTACATGTACATATTTGAGTATTTAAAATTATATCTTTATGTACGTATAATTTTAGGTTGTTTAGAATTACACCATCTAATAGGGAATATTTTCTAATGTTTGAGCCTTTATGTTTATATATATTTTGGCCCAAATATTTATTTCTTCGTGAAAGACCGCTGACAAAAGATCTGTGATTTTTTCCTTGTTCCCCATCTCCGAAAAACATATCCTCTCTAGCTTCTAAAAATCTAACCAATCCCACTCCCATAAATGTATGCATGAAGCATGTCTATGTATGCATCTTTTATTCAAATATATATACTTTAGCAATTGTTGGTGATATATATAATTAGCTTGCTGACTTTATGCTATAAAAAGTGTTCGTTAAACTTTAGCTAAATCGTGGAATTAGACTATATCTTTTGTTAATCTGATTTAATGATATTGTGCATTTTATTATCTTTACTATAGAGAATATTGTAGTGATGACGTGGATAGCTAAAATTGAAATAAAATTCTCCCATTATATAATAGAGTAATTCTATGCCTTGCGCGTTGCGCGAGATAACATTTTTAAACAACTATCAATACGAATCGTTGAATATATATATAATCATTTGAAGTTTTTAAAATCATTTATGTTAACATTTGTAGAAACAACAAACTTATTTTACCAAATGATATAAAACATAGATATTGCCAAATATAATTTTTTCCTTGAAAAAAGAATAAATCCTTCAGGTGAAAACTTCATAAGAGGAAGAAACGGTATCGACGACCATCTTATGACCTTTTATCCTAGAAAAAATTTCTTCCAGATTGAGGTCCCGTGAAGATATCTTCTTAGAAGCTTTAATGTTTACTATTAACCTAATCATACATATGATTAAATACCAATGAGAACTTACCACCACCCCGAAATTAATGTAAATAGGCCAAGTTTAAATATCAGTAAATACAAATGTGTAAACATAACATTCATGACGTTACAATAGGTTTGGTAAGCATGTTTTACCCACCGAAGCAAGTGCATTGTGCCATATATATAGAAATTGTCGACCAAGTCATAAACGTTCCTATCTAATATCACTAATTACGTTGCATGGTCAAACAATTTAATATTTTTATATAAAAAGCTCATTAATTTCACTTGCTAAAAAAGATAAAATTTTTTTTTTTGTTTTAGTTTTGTGCATACATATTTGATATTTCTGAACTTTAGTCAATTTTTCACACTTTTTACTGTCAATTCTTTTGTTATCTTGCACTCGTTCCCTTTCCGGCAGTTATTTCTTTTCACTTTCTCTTCACTCACATATAAAAGATTGGAAAGTGATTTGATTTTCAACTCATTGTAGAACTATTTTCTCCTTTTCATCTTCATACACTATGCTTTCTCTTATCAGTTGCATGAACTTTTTGCTGATTTGAGCGTCAAAAAATCTTATTGATGATACACATTTGTCGTGGCGAGGATGTTCCCACCTATTGTGATGCACGTCAAATCTGCTTATTAAATATCGATTCTTATCTTTGAACCCGTTTCTATCTACCAGACATCATATATTATTG